>CAJHQP010000104.1:0-298151 GCA_905132765.1 Moricandia arvensis
TGCTTGTTTGCTTTAAAATAATATGATTTTTACCGATATATCTTTACAAGAATATAATATAACGACAAATCGCCAAATGTGAAGAACATAAATACTATCGACCAAGCTTCAAATCAACCAAATATCCGTACGTCTTCTTTCCATATTTTTTGTAATTTTACCTAATTCATGTGAACCTAAAAATAAAGAATATACTAGTATTGTTTACCTAAAAGAAGCCTAACGAAAGATTTGGACACTTGTCGAGACCTCCTCACCTCCTAACTCTGACGACACGTTGCTCGAGACATATACGGAACTCTGGTCGGAACAGAAAACAAAATAGTTATTCTGACTACCTGAAATTTCGAACACGTCACCACGTTTATTAGACTCAAAGACCAATAAGCACTCTAACCATTCCTAACCAAGTGTCACGTCACTTCTTATCGAACCTTTCGTTAGATACGCTCACTGCCACCTCACTCCTCTTTGCTCACGTTTCTTGAGTTTTCTCTCACAAATAAAAATCTGGAATCAACTTTGTCTTAAAGACTCACGTGTATAGACGACATCATCTTATACAATTACTTATTCAAATTTATTTTCGCGTTGGTAGATAAACTCGATGTTACCAAAAGTATACACTTTCTCTAATTACTCAAATAAATAAATGAAAATATCGAAAACCTTCCTTATATATATATACCTTGTCTGAAATAACAGAGTGAAAGCAACAAACAATAACAAAAAAAAATCACGTTTCAAAGTAGTTCTCTCTAATGAATTGGACTAGAGAAAAAACACTAGGCCGTGGCTCCTCCGCCACCGTCTACGCCGCCACGTGTCAAGACTCCGGCGAAACCATCGCCGTGAAATCCACCGAGTTTCACCACTCTGAGTTTTTGCAAAGAGAAGCTCAAATCCTCTCTTTCCTAAACTCTACTCACGTTATTGGATACAAAGGATGCGAAGTTACGAAAGAGCCCTTCAACGACGGAGAAGCTACTTACAACCTTCTCATGGAGTACGCACCGTACGGAACTTTGACCGACGTGGCGGCTAAGAACGGTGGTTGCATCGAAGAAGCTCGGGTGGTGAGCTACACGCGCCAGATACTTCTTGGTTTGGAGTATATTCATAACTCGAAAGGGATCGCGCATTGCGACGTTAAGGGAAGCAACGTGCTTGTCGGAGAGAACGGAGAGGCCAAGATCGGTGATTTCGGTTGCGCGAAATGGGTTGAACCGGAGTTAACCGAACCGGTTAGAGGAACTCCGGCGTTTATGGCGCCGGAGGTGGCGCGTGGGGAGAGACAAGGGAAGGAGAGTGATATTTGGGCGTTGGGGTGTACGGTGATAGAGATGGTCACCGGTTCTCCTCCCTGGATTGGGGCGGGTTCGACCGACCCAGTTTCGGTTCTCTACCGGGTCGGGTATTTGGGCGAGTCTCCTGAGCTGCCTTCCTCGCTTACAGAACAAGCAAACGATTTTTTGGGAAAGTGTTTGAGAAGAGAAGCGAAGGAGAGATGGACGGCGACACAATTATTAAACCATCCGTTTCTGAAAACCAAACCGGAATTGGAAACCGGTTTGGTTACGAGCTCACCGACAAGTGTGACGGATCAAATGTTCTGGAGGTCAGTGGAAGAGGAAGAGGAGCGTCCAAGCTGGTGGGAATGTCACGAGGAGAGAGTAGGAGTGCTAAGCTGGATTGGTCAGGCTGTGGTGGTGGATCCCATGTGGGATATGGACGGTGAAGATTGGATCACGGTTCGACGGAATAATGATTAGTCGGTCACATGATGAGGCAGTCTTGAATATTTTGTAGTAGGGAAAATTGTTTAATTTCGAAGATGCATTATCTTTAAGGAAATTGAAATTTTTGAATTTGAGTGAATGTAGGCTGGGTAGAAATTGAGGTTTAGATCAAATTCATGTACATACATTTACTAATTCATCATTTTTTATATAAAAAAAAATCCCATGATTCCAAATTTTGTTGTTCATTGTTATTAAAACAAATATAGTCAAATTGGACTTTAATATGGTAATCTAAAAGCCCTATTAGCCAAGCATTTATGCTAGAAATGGTATGAGTTTATCTGCCAATAAATGTGTAAACACAACTGAATGAAACTAGATTTAGCGAAGTAGTTAGGTAAGAGAATGAGATTTGTGGTAAACACATCAGAGTAGGATTTGTAGTGAGCAATGATTTTTTGCTTGAATGGAAAGTGAGAAATGAAGGGAACAAAAGTCGCCTAACCAGCCGAATTGGTTTGTTGGTTGGTTAGTTGGTCATTTCAGGAGTGTTTAGCCAAACCACAAGATTCCTTTCGAATCTTTATTAAGGATTCGCATTTTAACTCTGTTTTTTTTTCCTTCTGTGGAAGGCTTTGGTTAGGTCACTTTGATGATTCATTCATTTATGTCTTTGCTTCCACACAAATCTAATTATAATAAAATAATTGACAGGTTGAAAACCTACCTTATTATACTACTTAACCTCATTCAATTATTAAAACACTTTTCTTGCAAGGGAGTATCAAACCATAGATGATGTCATCATCAAATGTCAAGCTAGATAGTGAAAACGGTACCATATCTTACGATCTCAAACACTAATACATCTTTGTTGTTAATAGATTAAGTTAGGTGGTAAACAGAAACCTCATGTCTTCCGCTGTCAACTTTCCTATGGCCTCCTGTGAACCACCAACGGTCCTGTAATGACGCAAAAATTGTGTTCATGATTACCTCTAATGAATATTAGTTTTATACTCGGAAACAGAAGCAATAGAAGTCGAGAATCTATTACTTACCCTTCAAACACAAGTTCTTTCTTCTTTTGAAGCCTCAGGATCCTTTCCTCCACTGTGTTCTCTATTATGAATCTCACAACCCTGTAAGACATATGTATCCTCCAGATTATTCTAACGTACACACCAAAAACATAGAGATCGAAGGAGAACGAAAGTCTAACCTGATTGGCTTGTACTGTCCGATCCTATGTATTCTGTCTTGTGCTTGCCTCTCCACCGCCGGGTTCCACCACGGGTCCATCATGAACACCTACACAGTTTTAACCAATGTAAGAACAAATTTCGAACAAGCATCCATTGCTCCATAGTTGTTATCATGACAACACTTACATGTGAAGCAACTGTTAAGTTGAGAGCAACCCCTCCAGCTTTCAAACTCATTAAGAAAACTCTGCAATCTGGATCTTCTTTGAATTTATTAATGGCAGCATCTCTAGCTGCCATGGACATACTTCCCACCAGTTGGGTGCAACCAACCCCACACTGTGTTGTAATCAAAATAGTTTTCATTCTGATTAAAACCAATGTTAAAGTTTAGCACAGCCGGATAATAGTGGGTTGCTCTTAATATTACCTTCCCGAGGGTGTAATTTATCAGATCCAAAAAGGATGTGAACTGGCTGAAAACTATTGCTTTGGCAGACCCATCTCTTTCAACCATGAACCTAATTTCTTCCCTCTGCATACAAACATGAATCACATGATCACGGCATGGTTAAAGAAAAAGGGCTCAAAATGCCAAAGAAACTTAACATGGTGCACTATTTTGAGGGGAGAGACATAACACAAGATGGTATATATTTAAAAGCACATACCAAAGCCTCTATTTTTGTACTTGTCTGAAAATCATCGAGCTTTATCCGATTTAAAATGCTTGAGGCTCTAAATCCTTTAAGTGTTGTCTTGTTTGCATGTTGCTCTTTGCCAGCGTTGGTAGTCCAATCCACAGTCAGTAGTTTCGAGCATGTCGGGCAGCTAACTTTTCCCAGGGATGCAGAGAAGTCAATCAAACAAGCTTTACAGAACACATGTGAACAAGAAGTCACCTTCACAGTTAAAAAACCAAAGAAAACGAACAAGTTAGCCCAGCAACAGAAATCTAAAAAGTTCCTGAACAAAGTATAAGGTTACTGAGAAACAAGAGACAAGATACAGAGAAATTGAAAAAGATTGAAAAAAATGATACACTTACAACACTGTCCTCAGCCGGTTCGTGGCAGAGACCGCATTCGTGCTCCTTTTTGTTCTCATCATTCAAGTTAGCATTAGCACCATTAGAAGGGGAACACACCACAAGGTATGGATGATCAACAGCCTGCAAAAAAGATTGCAGAGAAAATACATCAAAAACCTACAACCCACATCATCTGAAAGTGCATTGGCTAGTTAGCCAAACCAGAGAACTGTAGATGTCACACACCTGTCTCAGACGGGTGAGAAGATCAAATATATGTGCATAGTTATTCATCAATGTCCCAGCCTCAATATACCTGCAAACAGAAATGTACATGGCATACTCAATAATAAAAATCTAGTACATGATGATTGATGAACGAAGGAGCAAAAAGAGAGTGGAAAAGCATAGAACAGAAGGTACTTAACGTATTAAATTGCGCTTGACTGTTTTTGTATAGTGATTCATAGTAATCAAACTCTTTAATATCTAGTGCATCCCGCCTCAAAGTGATCTACAAAAAGTGAAACTTATATGTAAAGTTCAAGCTAGAAAGCAACTATAGGGAGCTGTATTTACATAAGACAAGGGAGACAAAGCAACATACGATTCTAGGAGGAAGGGCAAGATCAGCTGCCCGGCCCAGTTTAGTACGTCTTATGAGGATATCTTTCAGAACTTTGTGTTTAAGCAATACCATGGCTCTCCTACCCAGTTCGTGGCTTCCATAAGCTGTTATTGGTCTAGCCACATACTAGTAAGATTGAACATAACAAATCTCAGAAGGACAAAACCTGTTTAAAATGGTCATCCTGCTTTCAAAAGTTTGGTAAGTTACCTTGTTCCACCAACAGAAATGTCGCACTGCATTATGAGGGCAGCTGTTACAACTTACATGCGCACTGCAATCAAAGGCAGAAGACTTTATTATGAGCTATGAAACAGAAGAGGAAGGAGCAATAGCTAAGAATCGAGTGTGGTAAAAACTTTACGTGTAATCAAGAATTCTACAGTCACAGTCCTTGCAAAAGTAATACGAGTATGGACGAATTTGCAGGAAGCGAATCTGAGGAAAACAAAATAGTTAAGTCAGGCGACAATGTTTAACTGCTCTAATTTAGCATCAGGAGAGATTAACTAACCAGAGAGTAAAGCTCTCCAACACGATTCTGGAGAGGGGTACCACTCAAAGCCCATCTGTATGTAGCCTCCAAAGCAAAAACAGCTCTCGCAGTGTTGCTACGTCTTTCTTTTATGTAATGAGCCTGGTATAAGGAAACGGGAATCAAACTTCATAGTAACCAACATCAGATCTATAAATCAAGCCAATTGATATTGAAAGAACAAAAGAGACAGGTCTTGTACTGACCTCATCTAAAATGATCCGGTTCCACGTAATAGAGTGCAAAAGAGACTTCTTTCTATCCTCTGAACCAAGCTGATCTTCCTCTAGTGTTTGTTTACTTTTCTTCCTAGATCGCTTCATCTTGCTACCCTCTCCTGCATCGGCTTCCTTGCCTTGCTTGGACGATGTAGCTACAAACATCTTCTTCTTCTGCTGCTTAGATTGTTTATTCGTTTTCACAGCATCAGGCCCACAAAAATATTTGTTGTGGACAATAAGCTTCGCAGGATAAAACGACTTGCTGCAATATTCACACTGCTCCTTGGGCGACATCATGCATTTCCTGAACTCATTCTCAACCGTAGAATATGTTGTCAACACAAAATCGTACTTCTTGAACTCTTCAGCATTCGTCTCTCTCTTAGACCCATGGTATACAAGCACCTTGGTGCTTCCCGGGGATGTAAACCGACCAATCTCATCTAACCACTGAGAAACAGCAACAACAGGACAAAGTACAAGGGTGCACCCCACTGCTTCCTTGGACAAAGCCCTGTCAACATCACGCTTAGCAAGAACAAGAGAGATGGCTTGTATGGTCTTCCCCATCCCCATCTCATCTGCAAGAATGCCTCCTGCAACTGACTGTTCCTGTTTTGATCCCCACGCTAAAAACTCCTTTTGGTACCTTAACAGTGGCATAATCAAATCAGGAGGCGGCTCGGCGGTTTCAGCAATCAAGGTGTTCTGCTGATCCAAGTCAACGTCCTCTGTCATATGTTCGTCAATCCAATTCTGATCCTCTTTTTCCCAAATCTCCCACAAGAGGTTACCTTTCTTTCTGACTACACGAGAGCTCTTCCTTTTAACGCCTCTTGGCGCAGGAGCAGGAGCCGGGGCGGGTACAGGATTTGGTAAATCATTATTACCATCAACAAGGACATCATCATCATCATCATCATCCTTCTCCTCCTCTTCCTCACCTATGTTCATTATTCACACATCATTTAAATATCCTCGGAAACTACTTTGGCTAGTTTATACAGGAACTAGTTAACTAATAACAATAAGCATCAGGAGTAATGAACAATTATATCATAATGGTTTCGTAGAGCGAGCACTATTAGTATTAAGCGTAATTAATATGTCAAACGAAATAGTTATAAAGTTTATCAATAAAACATTAAAACAGAGAATCAAAAAGACAATAAAAGAGATACCTTGAAACTCAGAGTCGTCTGAATCGTCATCTGAAGAAGTTATAATAGGAACATGTGTTTCATCGATTTCTTCATCATCTATTACATAATTTACAAATAAAACAATGTGATCACGCTTTAGATCTATTGTTCTGACAATCACACTAATAGACAGAACACTAGTTCTCTTTTTCCTATGTTTCTCAGAAAAAAAAAAAAACATAGACGATCGGGAAAAAAAAAGACAGAGAGTACAGAATCGAGTACCTTGGTTCGATGGAAGAGTCCGTTTATTGCGAGATCGAAGCTCCATCGCACAGCAACTCAATTTCGATTTCGAGTAGAGACGCGTTTAGGGTTTATCTAATCGTCGTTTAGGTATTTAATAAAGGAATGAGTGTGCAACTGTCGATAACGGCGGGAAAGACAATGTCACACGTGTCAACTTCCTATCCGCACGAGATTAGGCAATTTCCCTTGTTTTAATAATTGTTAGATTTATCAACTTTCATTTATTAGTAAAGTTTAACAATTATCATTTAGGGCAGTTTTATCGTTGATAATGATGATTCTCAAGTTCTTTAATTTATTAGTAGTTTCTAATTAATTTTTTTACATTATAAAAAAGAAAAATCAGATAATACTAAAAAGTATTGTAAATATTATTCATATTCTTTTTAATTTGAGAATATTCGACATGGAAAACTCCGACTAAATTTCAAAGAAGATGCAGTTGACAACTAGACTTTTTTTCAAATATTTAAATGAAGCCTAGAACATGATTCTATGTAGTTATATGAATGTAGTGTCATACAATTACTTGTAAACTGATTCTCTCTCAAGTCCGATTACCATAAACCATCCCGTATGGTTGATATTATCTGATAGTTCAAGCAACTTTATACGGATACACTACGCAATAATGATTGTGTATTCGTATAAATTTGGAAATTTGCATTTATAAATATATAATAAACTGAACGACATATATTTGCAAGTCGGAAACATAATGTAAAGTTTACATTATTAAAATAATATTTAGTTGACAGATAGGGCCTTTGTCTACCACATGGTCTTCCATATGTTTAGTTGGAAATACGAGTGGGCTTTATCGATGCAAGTGGAATGGTCATCACGAGAAAAAGGTTCGACACGTTGATTTGGTTTGATGTTTTAACCATTGGAAGTGATCTTGACATTTTATTTCATGTGTGTGTGTGCCCTTACGGATTATACAAGTTTCAAGAGTCAGCATTGGAAAAAAAATAGTAGTACTCGTGTTTAACAAAGAGATTGAAGTTACCCAAGGCGTGATAGCCTAGTGGTACTTCCTTGGCCGAAAGGTCAGGGGTTCGAGGTCCCTAGCAAGGCGTGATAGCCTAGTGGTACTTCCTTGGCCGAAAGGTCAGGGGTTCGAGGTCCCTAGGCCACGATTTGGGGAGGTGTGTCCAGAGCCGTAAAAGGTACAGACAAAGGTTGGCACCGGGCCTAGGTGGTGGGGCGCAAGCCCAACACCTAGTTAAACAAAAAAAAAAAAAAAAAAAAAAAAAAACAAAGAGATTGAAGTTTTGAAAGGGGGAACTGGTGATCGTGTACTTGCCTCAAGACTCAAGGCCATGGGCATCTCCCATCCTTTTCTTCAAATTAAAGCAACCTTAAAGAAAAGAGATGTCCATCTATAACCGATCGAACTCAAACCCAATACCATCAACTAGTAAATCCAGATTGATAATTTTCTCTGATTCTCATCAATCATCCAGCATGTATAAGCTGTTGATCTTTGCTTCACTTCTTCTTCAACCTTAGATCCTGGTTGATGATGTTCAGACAATCAAAATGTATATTATCTATACTATACATATATATGTGTGGAGCATAAAGTAGAAATACAAGTTATGGAAATATAAAATGGTAACAAACCAGATCCCTTAAATGAAGAAAGATAGATTGAAAGTGAGAGTCAGAGACATACGATGGAGAATGAAGTGATGATGAGTCTCCGGAGAAGGCATAGGGATCATTTATCTCTCTTTAGCTCTCTGATGCATTATATGGTGATACGATACGACTCTAAATTATATAAAAAAAAAAAAAACAAGTTTCACCAACTTCTTTTTTAATTGCAAGAAAGTAGATGGAAAGCTAAGTACTACTTTCTTTTTTGTTAGTTCTTTTCGAAATTGAAATAGGACTGTATATATAATAATATTTCGTCTTTTTAAGCATGTTTTACGTTGGAAAATCATGTGAAAATGGCAACATCCCATACAAAAAAAAGGAAGAAAAAACAAGATTATATAGGTTTAAAAGTTACAGGTAAGTGGAACCTGGTCTCCTTTTCGTCCGAGTATTGGAGAAAAGCAATAAAGTGTGGATTACAAATTTAGATATCTCGTTGAGTAGGCATTTTCTCATGAAATTACAGAAATAAAAATAATAAAATTTTATAACAAGAAAGTATTTCAAAGGGCGACCTAACAGAGGATGAGAGGACAATCATTTTTGTTAATTAAATACCTAAAATACAATCATGTTCCACAAGTATAAAGGTGAAGAGAATATTGTTTTGTTCGTGACTTTTCTATTCCATGTTTTTGTTTTCTTCTTTTATATACTGTTGTAACTACTAACTAGCTAGTTTTGAAGAAAATAGTATTAACAAAATATTTCTCTTACGTCGGCGAAAAAAGAAAAGATTAGTTTGCGGATGGTCCAACTTCGATTATTAGGTTGAGCTTTGATGCATCCAGAAGCCAAAATAAATAAAGTAATTCAATTTTTGGCTAAATAACTATAAATTAAAAAAAAAATCGATTTAATTTTATTGGACTTTATAAGCTACTGTTCTGTTCGAGAACCAGTCTAAGATCGAAAGATTGTTGATATCAGAACTCCAGAATCTGAGTCTACTTTTTCTTATAAAATCAACCATGCATATGCATGCATGATCAAAACAAACCAATTGGGCTTGAGGTTCAAAAATGGACTAAATGAGCCCATAGGAGTTTAAGAGCCCACAAAGGTTCTCTAACAAATAAGAGCGAATGTAGTCGTGTTTTCAATCCCATCCACATACAAGAGACAGAGCACACATGAATTTCTTTATCTCCTCTGTTTTTCAATGGCTTCTATAGTTTCTCTTCTCCTTACACTCAAATCTCCAAACCTCACGAAACCATGCTATTAAACATCTCATCTTCTCCAATTTGTCATCGATTCAACAACCAAACTTCAAAATCCAAAACCCATTTCCCAAAATCTCACCTTTCTTCCACTTTCTCAAACCACAGCCTCTTCTACACCAAGAACAGAGCTTTCTTCAGAAACAAGAGAAACCCATGCAATGGTGAAAGGATTCATTACAAACCACGAGCCCTCGCTGGATTCGACATTGGAAGTTTCGAGTCAGTTCTCGAAGCTTCAGCTGTTCTCACAGCGATCATCGTCGTCCACGAAACAGGACACTTCTTAGCAGCTTATCTTCAAGGCATACATGTGAGTAAGTTCGCTATAGGGTTCGGTCCAATCCTAGCTAAGTTCAACTCCAACAACGTCGAGTACTCTCTTAGAGCTTTTCCTCTAGGTGGGTTTGTTGGCTTCCCTGATAATGATCCGAACAGTGGAATCCCTCTAGACGACAAGAACCTCCTCAAGAACCGACCCGTTTTGGACAGAGTGGTTGTGGTCTCAGCTGGAATCGTCGCTAATATTATCTTCGCTTACGCTATAATCTTTGCTCAAGTTGTATTCGTTGGTTTACCAGTTCAAGAAGCGTTTCCAGGAGTTCTTGTTCCCGACGTTAAGTCTTTTTCCGCTGGTTCTCGTGATGGATTGCTTCCTGGAGACGTTATCTTAGCCGTTGATGGCAGTGAGTTATCCAGCTACGGTTCTGACTCCGTTTCCAAGGTTGTTGACGTCGTGAAGAGCAATCCGAATCACAATGTGTTACTCAGGGTCCAGAGAGGTAAACAAGGTTTCGAAATCATGATCACACCTGATAAGAGCTTCGATGGAACGGGGAGAATCGGTGTTCAGCTATCACCCAACGTGAGATTCTCAAAGGTGAAACCGAAGAACGTGACAGAGACTTTTAGTTTCGCAGGAAGAGAGTTCTTTGGTCTCTCTTACAATGTTTTGGACAGTTTGAAAAAGACTTTTCTCAACTTCTCTCAAACCGCTAGTCAAGTCGCTGGTCCTGTAGCCATCATTGCGGTTGGAGCTGAAGTAGCGAAATCAAACGCAGATGGGCTATACCAGTTTGCGGCATTGCTGAATCTAAACCTTGCGGTGATCAACCTGTTGCCATTACCGGCTCTTGATGGTGGAACATTGGCTTTGATCTTGTTGGAAGCGGTTAGAGGTGGGAGGAAGCTACCGTTAGAGGTTGAGCAAGGGATCATGTCGTCTGGAATCTTGCTTGTTATATTTATCGGTTTGTTTCTCATTCTTAAGGACACACTTAACCTTGATTTCATCAGAGAAATGCTGTAAATCTCTTGCACACTTCTCAACATCATATACTTCAAATTTCAAAACTATGCACACAATAGATGAGTCAGCATCAAATGTCTTATGATCATACATACAAAAACGTTTATATTCTGATAAGATTCCAGTTAGGTGGTAAACAGAAACTTAATATCTTCTGCTGTCAAGTTTCCTATGCCCCCCTGAGAAACGGTCCTGTAATGTACAAAAAGTTAGTTTGATTAATCATATTTTTATGTCCGGGAATAGAAACAACACAAGTAGGGAATCTCTTACTTACCCTTCAAACAAAAGTTCTTTCTTCTTTTGAAGCTTCAGAATCCTTTCCTCCACTGTGTTCTCTATTATGAATTTCACAACCCTGTGTTTTTTTTTCTTTCACAAATCACAAATTTATACAAAGGTTGTTCTTCTTACCAACACAAACAGTGTAGAGTGAAAGTGTAACCTGATTGGCTTGTACTGGCCGATCCTATGAATTCTGTCTTGAGCTTGCCTCTCAACCGCTGGGTTCCACGACGGGTCCATTATGAACACCTACAGAGTTTTTGCCAACAAACAACCAATGCTAGAGCATGTTTTTGAACGCGTCCATCGCTCCACACTTGTTAATTTAGGCACTTACATGTGAAGCGACTGTTAAGTTGAGAGCAACCCCTCCCGCTTGCAAACTCATCAAGAAAACTCTGCAATCTGGATCTTCTCTGAATTTCTTGATGGCAACATCTCTAGCTGCCTTGGACATACTTCCCACCAATTGGGCGCAACCAACCCCAGACTGTGTTGCAAAGAAATGTTAAAATAATAACAGAGACTTTTAGCATAGTGAGTTGGGTTGCTCTTGATATTACCTTCCCGAGGGCGTAGTTTATCAGATCCAAAAAGGATATGAACTGGCTGAAAACTATTGCTTTGGCAGACCCATCTCTTTCAACCATGAGCCTGATTTCTTCCCTCTGCGTACAAATATGATCAATATGGTTAAAGAAAAGAAGAAAAAGGCACAAAATGCCAACAAAACTTAACAGAATGCAATATCTGAGAAAAGAGGGAGACATAAAGCTGGTAAATATTCAAGAGCACATACCAAAGCCTCTATCTTTGTGCTTGTTTGGAAATAATCGAGCTTTATCCGATTCAAGATGCTTGAGGCTCTAAATCCTTTAAGTGTTGTCTTGCTTTCCGCCTGTTGCTCTGTGTCAGCGTTAGTAATCCAATCCAGAGTCAGTAGTTCCGAGCATGTCGGACAGCTGAAGGTTCCCAGGGATGCAGAGAAATCAATCAAACAAGCTCTACAGAACTCATGTGCACAAGAAGTCACCTTCACAGTTTAAAAAGACAAAGCAAATATTACGAACAAGTTAGTCCAGTAACAGAAATCTGAAAGAATCCTAACCAAAATGTAAAAAGAAACATTCGGTCTGGACTACGAAACCAGAGTCCAGATACAGCGAATATTGATACACTTACAACACTGTCCTCTGCTGGTTCGTGGCAGAGACCGCATTCGTGCTCCCTTTTGTTCTCATCATTCAAGTTAGCATTAGCACCACTAGAAGGGGAACACACCACAAGGTATGGATGATCAACAGCCTACAAAAACATTGCAGAGAAAATACATCACAAACCTACAATCTACATCATTCGTAAGGTGCATTTTGGCTGGTTAGTTGAGCCCGAAAACTGTAGATGCCACACACCTGTCTCAGACGGATGAGAAGAACAAATATATTTGCACAGTTATGCATCAATGTCCCAGCCTCAATATACCTGTAAGCAGAAATGTACATGGAACAGTCAATGATAAAATTATGTTACATGGACCAATGAGCAAAAGAGAGTGGAAAAGCATAGAACAGAAGGTCCTTAACGTATTTAATTGCGCTTGACTTTCTTTGTATAGTGATTCATAGCAATCAAACTCTTTTTTATCTAGTGCATCCCGCCTCAGAGTGATCTACAAGAAGTAAAATTTATATGTTACGATCAAGCTAGGAAGCAACCACGCCGAGTATCAGACAAGGGAGACAAAGCAACATACGATTCTAGGAGGAAGAGCAAGATCAGCTGCACGGCCCAATTTAGTACGTCTTATGAGGATGTCTTTCAGAATTTTGTGCTTAAGTAATGTCATGCCTCGCTTTTTCCGTTCCGCGTTTCCATTGGTCACATTCTAGCACGATTGAAGATAACAAAAATCAGAAGGTTAGGAACAGTATAAAATGGTGATATAAAAGAAGTGGTACCTCAAAGTTACCTGGTTCCACCAACAGAAATGTCTCACTACATGATGAGAGCACTGACAAAACCTTGTTCTCGCACTGCAATGAAAGGCAACAGACAGACAAAAAAAAGAGAACGAAGAGCAGAAACTAGTATGAGCTATGAAACAGAAGAGAAAGGAGAAAATAACTAGAAATCGAGTTAATCAAGGAATACGGGTAATCAAGAAGTCTACAGTCACAGTCCTTGCAAAAGTAATACGAGTATGGATGAATTTGTAAAAAGCGAATCTGGGGAAAACAAAATAGTGGAATTAGCGATGTTGGTCATACTGTTTAAGTGCTATAGATAAATTTGAGCAAAGACTAACTAACCAGAGAGTAAAGCTCTCTAATATGATTCTGAAAAGGGGTACCGCTCAAAGCCCATCTATAGGTAGCATCCAAAGCAAAAACAGCTTTCGCAGTGTTGCTTCGTCTATCTTTGATGTTATGAGCCTGGAATGAAGAAAATGAAAATTAAACTTTAGAGTAACCAACATCAGATCCAAAAAGCATATGGTACTGCAAAAGATATTGACAAACAAAACAGACAGGTCTTGTACTGACCTCATCCAAAATGATCCGAGTCCACTTAATAGAGTGCAAAATAGGCTTGTCTTCGACCACTGGACCAACCTGATCTTCCTCTAATGTTTGTTCAGCATTAGGCCCACAAAAATATTTATTGTGGATAACAAGCTTCGCAGGAAAAAACGACTTGTTGCAATATTCACACTGCTCCTTGGGCGACATCATGCACTTCCTGTATCCACTCTCAACCGTAGGATATGTTGTCAATACGAAGTCGTACTTCTTGAACTCTACAGCATTCTTCTCTTTCTTAGTCCCATGGTATACAAGGACCTTGGTGGTTCCCGGGGATGTATACCGCCTAATCTCATCTAACCACTGAGAAACAGCAACAAGAGGGCAAATTACAAGGGTGAACCCCACTGCTTCTCTAAACAGAGCCCTGACAGCTTCACGTCTGGCAAGAACAAGAGAGATGGCTTGTATGGTTTTTCCCATCCCCATCTCATCTGCGAGAATGCCCCCTGCAGCAACTGATTGTTCTTGTTTTGTTGCCCATGCTAAAAACTCCTTTTGGTACCTCAACAGTGGCATAATCAACTCAGGAGGCGGCTCGGCAGTTACAGTAATCAAGTTATTCTGCTGATCCAAGTCAACGTCCTCTGTCATGTGTTCGTCAATCCATTTCTGATCTTCTTTTTCCCGGATCTTCCACAACAGCTTAACTTTCTCTCCAGAGACTTTCCTTTTAGTGCCCTTTGGCCTTGGTGGGTTTACATCTGGTAGCAAAGGCACAGGTGCGGGGGCAGGGACAGGGACAGGGACAGGAGCAGGAGCAGGGGCCAGGAGCTCATCCTCCTCCTCCTCAGCTAGGTTCACATAATGAATGTCATCAGCAACTATTTTTCAGGATTAAGCTTACATGATAACAATAATCAGGTGTACCCAAGAATGAATTAGCAATTCTAGCATAATGTTCTCGGAAAGATAAGTATGATACACAGCAAAACAGACACTGTCTCTAACATAGAAGATGATATACAACCCGTTAGCAACGTAGGCATACCTTGAAACTCAGAGTCGACTGAATCGCCATCTGAAGAAGATTCGTCATCAACTATTTTCAGATAAACAATCAAAGATAACACTACTTAGCGTTGCAACACACAAATTAAAAGTTCACATCGCTTAGATCTGCGAAAAGAAACTGAAAATTCCAATGTGAAATCCCTAATCTGAGTCCAAGATCGCATCGAAACACAGATCCACACTTAACTTCTCAGAGACGATAGAAAGATTGATTGATTTACCGTCGTTGGATGGCAGAATCGCCTTCTCGCGGGGTCGTAACTTCATCGCACCCAAAGGCGATTAAGGAGTTAGGGTTTATCAAAATCGTCGCGCTGAGAATATAGAGCTTGAGAAAGTTATAAGAGAAGCAAAAGAAGTGTCTCTTAGCCTTCAATAGAGCATAGGTTTATTATCAGTGTAACTGTCAATAATGGCGGGAAGCACAAAAGCCACACGCGTCAGCTTCCTATTTGTCAGGTTACCTGATTTTTTTTTTCAACATGACACCTGATTTTTTTTTAAACATTACACCTTTAATTACGGCAGGTGCATTTCCTTTTATTTTTGTTTTATCTTTTTAAATTATTACAATTTAACGTTCAGATTGCTTTGAAAATTTTAATATAATTTTTAATTTTTTTAATTTTAAACTTCCCCACCAAAATGACAAATTTTTTTTAGGCTTAAAAGTATTCCTCTTTTAGATTTTGGTAGCAAAGGTCTGAAAAAAAAAAGGAGAAGCAATGCTAAATAATGAAGCATAAACTATGCACAATGCACTTAATCTTGCTTGTTATATTTATCGGTTTGTTTCTCATTCTTAAGGACACACTTAACCTTGATTTCATCAGAGAAATGTTGTAAATCTCTTGCACACTCTCAACAACAACAACAGCACTCTTTCTTTTGCAAGGGAGTATCAAATCATAGATGAATCATCATCAATGTCTTATGATCGATCATATATACAAAAACGTTTATACTCTAATAGAGTCAGTTATAGATGGTAAACAGAAACCTCATATCATCCTTTGTCAACTTTCTCATGGCCTCCTGAGAACCATCAACGGTCCTGTAAGGAACTAAAGTTAGTTCATGATTAATAATAGTTTTATGTTCGGATATTACAAAAAAAAACACAAGTAGGGAATCTTTTACTTACCCTTCAAACAGAAGTTCCTTCTTCTTTTGAAGCTCTATAATCCTTTCCTCCACTGTCTTCTCTATTACGAATTTCACAACCCTGTATTTTTTTTCACAAATCACAAATATATACAAAGGTTATTCTTCTTCCCCACACAACACTGACAGGAGAATTAAAGTGTTAACCTGATTGGCTTGTACTGTCCGATCCTATGTATTCTATCTTGTGCTTGCCTCTCAACCGCTGGGTTCCAGCACGGGTCCATCAAGAACACCTACAGAGTTTTTCCCACAAGAAAAACAATGCTAGAGCATGTTTTTGAACGCGTCCATCGCCCATACTTGTTAACTAGGCACTTACATGTGACGCGACTGTTAAGTTGAGAGCAACCCCTCCCGCCTGAAAACTCACCAAGAACACTCTGCAATCTGGATCTTCTTTGAATTTATTGATGGCAACATCTTTAGCTGCCCTGGGCATGTCTCCAACCAGTTGGACGCAACTAACCCCACACTGTGTTCCAAACAAAAGAGTGTTTTATTCTGATTAAAAATAAAGGTTAAATAATAACAGAGACTTAGCATAGTGATATTACCTTCCGGAGGGTGTAGTTTATCAGATCCAAAAAGGATGTGAACTGGCTGAAAACTATTGCTTTGGCAGACCCATCTCTTTCAACCATGAGCCTGATTTCTTCCCTCTGCATACAAATATGATCACGATATGGTTAAAGAAAAGAAGAAAAAGGCTCACAATGCCAACGAAACTTAACAGGATGCAATATTTGAGAAAAAAGAGGGAGACATAAGCTGTATATACTCAAGAGCACATACCAAAGCCTCTATCTTTGTACTTGTCTGGAAATCATCGAGATTTATCCGATTTAAAATGCTCGAGGCTCTAAATCCTGCTGTCTTGCTTTCCGTCTGTTGTTCTGTGTCAGCGTTGGTTGTCCAATCCATAGTCAGTAGTTTGGAGCAAGTCGGGCAGCTGACGTTTCCCAGGGATGCAGAGAAATCGATCAAACAAGCTTTACAGAACTCATGTGCACAAGAAGTCACCTTCACAGTTTAAAAAAGACAAAGCAAATATTAATCGAACAAGTTAGTCCAGCTGAGAAATCAGAGTCAAGATACAGCGAAATAGCAATAGATGGAGGAAATTGATACACTTACAACGCTGTCCTCAGCCGGTTCGTGGCAGAGACCGCATTCGTGCTGCCTTTTGTTCTCATCATTCAAGTTAGCATTAGCCCCACTAGATTGGGAATGCACCACAAGGTATGGATGATCAACAGCCTGCAAAAATTGCGGAGAAAATACATCATAGACCTACAATCCCTATCATCCAGAAGGTGCATTGAACCAGAAAACTGTAGAAGCCACACACCTGTCTCAGACGGATGAGAAGAACAAATACATTTGCATAGTTATTCATCAATGTCCCAGCCTCAATATACCTGCAAACAGAAATGTACATGGCACAGTCAATAATAAAATTCTATTACACAAACCAAGGAGCAAAAGACAGTAGAAAAGCATAGAATAGAAATGTACTTAACGTATTAAATTGCGCTTGACTTTCTTTGTATAGTGATTCATAGAAATCGAACTCTTTTATATCTAGTGCATCCCGCCTCAGAGTGATCTACAAGAAAGTAAAATTTATATGTTACGATCAAGCTAGGAAGCAACTACAGTGAGTTTCATTTACATCAGACAAGGGAGGCAAAACAACATACGATTCTAGGAGGCAGGGCAAGGTCAGCTGCCCGGCCCAATTTAGTACGTCTTAGGAGGATGTCTTTCAGAACTTTCTTAAATATTATCATAGCACGCTTTTCCCGTTCCAGGCTTCCATAAGTTTTGGTCACATTCTAGCAAAATTGAAGATAAACAAAATCAGAAGGTTAGGGACATTATAAAATGGTGATGTAAGTTACCTTGTTCCACCAACAGAAATGTCGCGCTGCATGATGAGGGCAGCTGTGACAGCGTGTATTTTTACTGCAATCAAAGGCAACATACAAAAAGAGAATGAACAACAGAAATTAGTATGAGCTATGAAACAGAAGAGAAAGGAGAAAATAACTAGGAATCGAGTGTGGTAAAAAATTACGTGTAATCAAGAATTCTACAGTCACATCCCCTGCAAAAGTAATACGAGTATGGAAGAATTTGCAGGAAGCGAATCTGGGGAAAACAAAAAATTCGACTCAGAGATGTTGGTCATAATGTTTAAGTACTATAGATAAACTTGAGCAAAGATTAAACTAACCAGAGAGTAAAGCTCTCCAATATGATTCTGGAAAGGGGTACCGCTCAAAGCCCATCTATAGGTAGCATCCAAAGCAAAAACAGCTTTCGCAGTGTTGCTTCGTCTATCTTTGATGTTATGAGCCTGGAATGAAGAAAATGAAAATTAAACTTTAGAGTAACCAACATCAGATCCAAAAAGCATATGGTACTGCAAAGAATATTGACAAACAAAAGAGACAGGTCTTGTACTGACCTCATCCAAAATGATCCGAGTCCACTTAATAGAGTGCAAAATAGGCTTGTCTTCGACCACTGGACCAACCTGATCTTCCTCTAATGTTTGTTCAGCATTAGGCCCACAAAAATATTATTGTGGATAATAAGCTTCGCAGGATAAAACGACTTGTTGCAATATTTACACTGCTCCTTGGGCGACATCATGCATTTCCTGTATCCACTCTCAACCGTAGGATATGTTGTCACTACAAAGTCGAACTTCTTGAACTCTTCAGCATTCTTCTCTTTCTTAGTCCCATGGTACACAAGGACCTTGGTGCTTCCCGGGGATGTATACCGCCTAATCTCATCTAACCACTGAGAAACAGCAACAAGAGGACAAATTACAAGGGTGCACCCCACTGCTTCTCTAAACAGAGCCCTGGCAGCTTCACGTCTGGCAAGAACAAGAGAGATGGCTTGTATGGTTTTTCCCATCCCCATCTCATCAGCGAGAATCCCTCCTGCAACAACTGATTGTTCCTGTTTTGTTGCCCATGCTAAAAACTCCTTCTGGTACCTTAACAGTGGCATAATCAAATCAGGAGGCGGCTCGGCGGTTTCAGCAGTCACGTTATTCTGCTGATCCAAATCTCCATCATCTGTCTTATGTTCATCAATCCATTTCTGATCTTCTTTTTCCCAGATCTGCCACAACAGCTTAACTCTCTCTCCAGAGACTTTCCTTTTAGTGCCCTTTGGCCTTGGTGGGTTTACATCTGGTAGCAAAGGCACAGGTGCGGGGGCAGGGACAGGGACAGGAGCAGGAGGAGGGGCCAGGAGCTCATCCTCCTCCTCCTCAGCTAGGTTCACATAATGAATATCATCAGCAACTGTTTTGCAGGACTAAGCTTACATGATAAGAGTAATCAGGTGCACTAAAGAATGAATTAACAATTCCATCATAATGTTCTCAGAAAGACAAGTGTGATACACAGCAAACCACACACTATCTCTAACATAGAAACTGCTTATCAATAACACGTTAAAACCAGAGAACTCGCTATAAGGAGAAGATAACATACCTTGAAACTCAGAGCCGGCTGAATCGCCATCTGAAGAAGCTTCGTCATCAACGTCTTCCTCAAAGTTGTCAACTATTTTCAGATGAACAATCAAAGATACAACTTACTTAGAGTTGCAACACACAAATTAAAAGTTTAGATCTGCGAAAAGAAACTGAAAATTTCAATCTGAAATCCCTAATCTGAGTCCAAGATCGCATCGAAACACAGATCCACCCTTAACTTCTCAGAGACGATAGAAAGATTGATTGATTTACCTTCGTTGGATGGAAGAATCGCCTTCTTGCGGGGTCGTAACTTCATCGCACCCAAAGGCTATTAAGGAGTTAGGGTTTATCAAAATCGTCGCGCTGAGAATATAGAGCGTGGGAAAGTTACAAGAGAAGCAGAAGAAGTGTCTCTTAGCCTTCACTAGAGCATAGGTTTATTATCAGTGTAACTGTCAATAATGGCGGGAAGCACAAAAATCACACGCGTCAGCTTCCTATTCGTCCGGTTACCTGATTTTTTTAATTTTATTTTTTGACATCACACCTGATTTTTTTTTTTCTCAACATCACACCTGATTATTATTTTTTGGTTTGTTTCTCATAGTTAAGAACACACTTAACCTTGATTTCATTAAAGAAATGTTGTAATCTCTTGCACACTCTCAACACCATAATACACTTCGAAGTTCCAAACTATGCACACACAAAAGTTCAAAATAAAAAAAAAAAAAGGTTACAAAAGATTCGAATGAAAACCTGATAATGTTAGTTTTCTTTTTCAAGTGGATATCGGTTTCTTATGAGACTGCATCGAGAAACAAACACACTTAGCTTTCATGGCTTCAGCTTCACTCCCATACTCTCTGAACTTGTACTCCTCCTGTTTAAACGAAGGTGGAACCTTCCCTTCACTGTAGCACTGGTTACACAAACTAAACCGGGCTTTCACTTCCTTAAACCGAGATCCAATGATGGGATACCGACAAACCGAGCAGACATGGTTCCCATGCCGGTTTCTATCGTTGCCCTCCAGTTTAAGTATCGTGGACATGATACCAAACCCCCAGTCAGGATCATCAAACATGGCTAGAAACTGATTAAACGTTACTGTCATGGAGGAATCAGCTTCTTCTTCCCCGTGAACTTCTAGCATCTCACTCATACCGTGTGATGGAATGTAGATAGCTCTCAAGAGCTTGATGTACTTGTCTGCGTCTGCCTTTGTGATCTGAGAGCTTCCTTCGTTCACTGGTCTCCAAAGAAGCGCTTCGAAAGCAACTCTTTTGCGTTTGTCTGAATGTCCACCGCATAGAGGAGCAATCACTGCGTAGAACATACCCATATCAACTCTTCCAGACCCTGAATCATCAAGAACGGAGAGGATCCTCTCGTTGATGGCCTTAATAGCTCCTTGGAAAGTCTCAGGCTTCAAGGATATAAGCAGACGCCTGAGAATCTCCTCAAGATTTGGTTTCCTGATTGATTTAGTCGGTCCACCGCTTCCTGAATAGGATACAGGAACGTCGTTGTCTCTCATCTCCTTCCTCACAGCCTCCACATCGCATTTCCCGAGCCTTGTGACCTTCTGAAAGGCTCTAACTTGAAGAGCAGTGGCTAAGTCCGGTCTCAAAGTTGTCTTCTCACCAACGGTCTTGAACTTGGAAGGCTCCACAATGATAAAAGGACCTTCTCCTCCGTTACCATTTCCATTTTTCTTACCCTTTTTCTTCTGCAAATGCTTCAGATGAGAAACCGCATCATGCAACTCAACACGGTTAGTAAGTTTCAGCGCTTCCTTAAGCGCTCGTTTAGCTTCTTCAGTCTCTCCAGCACCTAGCAAAGACACCGCCTTGTTGAGCTGAGCACGCCAATGGTTAGGCCATACAGCTAACACCCTAGTGTACATCTCAGAAGCTCTCTGAAACCTACCTAAATCCATGTAAAGCCCACCGAGATTATACAAAGCATCGACATGGCCAGGCTTCAAGTCTATAGCCCTCTGGAAAACCTCAATAGCTCTCTCATCTTCACCCATTGAATGCAAGGAAGAAGCTAAATCACAATGAGCATCAGCGTAATCCGGTTTCAAGTATATAGCTTCCTCTAAGGCCTTAACAGCTGCTCTATACTCTCCCACACCAAACAACGCACTACCTAGAAGCTTCAAGGCTCTATAATGCGTAGGACAAAGAATCGCAGCTTCTCTATAATACTCACAAGCACTCAAAACCATACCTTCACCTTCAAGAGAGATCCCAAGATTCACATAAATCTGAGGAAGCAAATAAGCCCATTGATTCCCCCCAGACTCAGCAGCTTCAAGCGCCAATAAAAACTCATCTTTCGACTCTTTACACTTCCCTAACACGTAGAGACAGTTCCCAGCTTTGAAATGAGGTCTCACATCAGTAGGCTGCAACTCACAAGCTCTCTTGAAGCTAACGAGAGCTTCTTTAAACAACTGGTGCTCGTACAAGACCCTACCAATCGCCATATGTCCATCAAAAGCTTCTTCTCTCGATCTAGCTCCATCTGCTTTGCTTCTCAACACTCCCAGCTCCTTCACAAACACATTGTAGTCATGACTCGACTCTTCCCAGTAGATCCTCTTGTCAGAGAGCTCCGTGGAAGGACCTAACTCTCTAGACCATCCTGCATCTGAAAACGCATCAACATTGTTGTTATTGTTATTATCACCAGCACCTTTCAATCTCCCATCTTTCTCCTGTTTGGACTTCAACCTCTTCACCAAAATCTCCAAATCATCAACCAACTTCCACGTGTCATCAAACACAATCCCGTGGTTCGGAGAAACAGCCCAAGCAGCTGTCCTCTGTTTCTTCTGCGCCTCAACAGCTCTCTCGTCAGCAATCGAAGAAGAGGAAGCCTCAGAGCCGCCTTTTGTTACCTCGTCTGCGTTAAGCTCGAGCCCCAACGCGTCGAAGTCTCTGTCGACATCTCCTGCTCCGTCGTCGTACGTGCGGAGGAGACCGTCGTAGGTCAAACCCTTGATTGGATCGATGAACTCGGCGTAGGTTCGGAAGACTTCGTCGAGAATTGCGTTGATCTGTTCGTCGCTGAATTTGACCCTAGGGTTGACGGCGACGACGAGAGCCGCCATCTCTTCACGGTTAAGCCCGCCGTCGCGATTCCCGTCGAATTGCTGGAAGATGCGCTTGACTTTCTCCGATCTGCTTCCTCTCGTCGCCATTTCTTGAGTAAAGTTTCAACCTTTTTGTGTTTTTTTTTTCTCCTCCACAGAAACAGAGGATTGAAGATTGGTGTTAGTTAGAGAAAAGGAATCAAATGGAGGAAGGGAAGAGAGAGCGGAGATTGATCAATCTCGACTTTGGATCCTCTTCTGATCTGTAAAGCTTCTCTCTTTAGGGGAAAAAAATAGGAAAATTAAAATTAAAAAAACATAAAAACCAAAGTCTTGTGAAATGGTCCATGTCCAAAGGACTCCAAGCTGTTTATTTTGTCTCTCTGTCTTTGTGTGGAAGTAGATTGTGGACTGTAATTGTCAGTGTGTGTGGTGGTGTGTTTGGGCTTTTTCTCCTTCAACATTATTTTTTTGTATTTAATATTTTTTATCAACAATTACTTTTATAATTGCCATACAAAAAAGCAAGCACCTTGAGATAAAAGAGTTTTGATATTAAATAACAAATGACGAGATCAAGAGAGAGAACTCTGTTTCATGGAACAGAGTAAATAGTCTGATGCAGTTTCAAACAGAAGAAAGACAAAGACTCAAAGAACAAAGTAACTGATGAGCTGAACTTGCTAACATCATCTTATTAGAGCTTTAAAGGAGAAGATGAGAATCATGTTTTCACTGATAACTGATTCTTGCCAAGCAATTATCAGTTGGTCTGGTGTGAGGCAAGTACATCACTGGAAACTCTGTGTTGCTACGTTTCACCCTGCAAAACATGAATCTCCATGAATATTCTGAACATAAATACATAAACGAAACATATTTTCTAAAGATCCAAGCTCTGCAAGACTTACCGATATTTAAGGAGGAAATGGTGAAGAAAAATGGAAATCTCGAGCTTAGCTAGATCATTCCCTGGGCATAAATGGCTTCCAGCACCAAAAGGAAGGAAGGCGCCAGCTTTTGGTATAAATCCCTTCTGATAAACACAACCATACAACGTTAATTTTTCACCTTCCTCTGGATCGAACAACACAAGAGGAGAAAACTAACTTACATCCCATCTAGAAGGATCAAATTTTCTTGGATCCGGGTAGACTTCAGGGTCCATGTGGACATCCCTAAACCATGTCAAAACCTTCCAACCTTTTGGGATCAAATAGCCTGCAACATTAATCCAACAATGCAAGGTGTATTTAAAAGGTGCTTTGTGTTTCATGTAAGTCATGTCTTTTGCAGTATACACTAACCATTCATTTCAACATCAATCTTTGCCTCCCGGAATGCAGTGAGTGAGAATGTTATGACTCGAAGTGTCTCATCAACAACCTAGTGAAGTAATACACCTCTTACTATCACTAGAACAAGAATTTACCAGTAAAATATCTATTGCAATAGACTCATATAAAACACCAAACTCTTACCTGCGACAAAAACTCCATTTGTCGGGTTTCTTTTAGGGTAAGGCCCTTCTGTCCCTTAGGCCTGTTCTCCAGGATCATCTCTTGTTCGGCCTATAGTATTATCATATGCAAAACACGAATCACCATGACTCAATCCAGAGAAAGAAAATACAAAAAAAATGATAAGGAAATGAAAAAGACACATTCTCTCCATTTACCTTTGCCCTTTGTAGAAACTCAGGGTGTTCCTGAAGGAAAATGGTAGCCCACATAATGGTGTGGCCAGAGGATTCATGACCAGCATTAAGATACATCAGAAGAACATCGATAATCTCTTCGTCATCCAAAGTTTTTCCATTTTCATCTTTAACATCAATAAGATTGTCCAACATATCTTTCTTATTGGATGTACTGTTCTGCTTCCTTTGGTTTCTGCGCTCAGTCACTATGGACTGAAAGGCAGCTACAAGTTTCTTCCTCGCCTGTAAAATCAAAAAGTAATGATCCTCAAAAGCATGAAAAGTTGACGAAGTTTAAAGAAACTGAGTTTTAATTCATACCTTGAGTGCTCTATGATAAGCAAAGCCAGGAATATTAACCGCCATTGCTCGAACTCCATAGTTAAGAGCGGTATATTCTCGTTCCAACGCGTCCATGACATTCTCACTCTCAGTGCTGAGAAAGATGTACATGATGATCCTAAAGGTAAGCTTACGCAGATGAGTCAAGAACTCAAATTCTCCCATCTTGGTCCACTTGTCTAAGGCAGTAATAACGTTTTCTTCAATGTACGGTATGTAGAGAGAAAGAGCTTCATGGCCATTGACTGGAGCAGCAGTCAAACGCCTGAGACGTTTGTGTTCTTCATAAGGAATACCAATGAATGACTTCCTTCCAATGAGTTCCATTGTAGACGTTGGCCAACCTGGCCGGAAGGCATCATCATCTGTCAGTACACGCCGACAAGTATCTGGTGTTGTCACTATTATACTTGGGTTCCCAAACATGTGCGTTTTATAGACACCTTTAGGTCCATACCTGCACATGTATCCAAGAATCTTACAACATATCCATGGATATTGAGACAGATATATTATCGATTTTTAGATGTGTAGAGAGGTTTACCTTTTGACTAAGGTGCGGGCAAAGGAGTCAGGGTCTGAGGTCTTGAAAGCTCTGAGAAAAGATGGCATGTTGCCAATGAAAGGCCAACCCAAATCACCTGGTGGCAGATAGTGCTTGTTCTCCCCGAGGCTGGACTCATAGAGCCACACATTCACTTTCTTAACCAACCATTTCAGACTTAAACATCCCAACACCATTAAAGGGAACCAAATTGGAATCCAACTCTTTGTTTCAGCCATAGTTTTTTTACTTAGTTAACTTCCCAACTCTTTTGTCCCCTTCTATTTATATTGATGGATATTTGTAACATCCTCCTCATGTAGAGTACGTGTATACAATTCTCAGAGCTGTCATATAGAAAGTTCAGTAAGATTACACCAAACAAAATTGGTAAAATATCTCATAAACTGGAAACTTTTATTTATGCAATTCCTGATGGTAATATCATATCTTATATTTCTTAAAACAGACAATAGAATCATAACCGGTGACGATTGATTTGCTGAGAAATTCCTAAGGGATCAAATGCGTGTGCATTGCTAATTGGAGTGGTAAAATTACTAAGTGACATATGCCACGCTCCTAAGGATAAACATGGGCTCTATATGGAATAAATCTCCAAGTATATCAAAGAAAATAAGTTTCTTTTGTGTAATCCAGTAAAGCTAGTACAATCACTACATGTGTCAAGCATGAGCTTATAAAACATGATTCATGGATAAGATCCTATTGATACCAAACTTAAGTAATAAACCGAGATTTTCAATAATCTCATACTTGGTCAGATGCGGTTATAACATCGACCATCAATACCAGTATGCGACCACTGATACAAAAGCTAAACCAAAACTTTGCAGGTCTAACTCAGACATAAGAAACAAGTAGTTTACGTTTAGACCAGTTGATACTAAATGTAAAGCAAACTTTGCAAGTATAACTCACATAAGAGTTACCTAGTAAAACTAAAGCGTCAACAACTTCATACTTTGTAGGCCAGGCAGTCTAGAATCCCATCAATGCAAATGAACTTTATAGTCAAAAACTACTCTAAAGCAGCTATAGAAAAAGATTACGGTTTAAATTCAAGATTCATGTGAAGGAAATGTGATTCAAACTCTGTTGATTAAAAGACAATATATTGAGAAGAATGCAAAGGGTGGCAATGAAGATGGTGCAGGAATCCAAAGAGTAGAGACCAAATACAAAACAGTGAACATATCCACTTAACCACAGAACAATCCCAAACCAAATAGAGAAACAGAACATTCCAAGAAGACTTGTAAATATCTCTATGTAGTCCTCATTCGTCTTAAAGTTGTTAACTTTCGATCAGTGTAAAACTTAACCACAACTAATATAACAAGTAAGTTCACTAACTTCACACTCAGATAGTCAGATTATTCAAACACCAATGACACACAACAAAAAAAATCAAAACTTTGGGTGGACCAGAAGAAGAATAAGAGACGCATTGAGAGGAATCGAGGAAAGTGAAAGAGAATCAGACCTCTAATGAGGCAGTGAGAGATGAGAGATCACTTGACCCTCAGATTCTGTAACTGGAACACCATACTCGTCGGAATTAAGGATAAGCTCCTGAGAACTTCTATCAGGATTCTTCGGCTTAAACCAATTAGTTAACTCTCTTCCTAAGGATAACCTCGTCGGGCCTCAGGAACAACAGAAACCACAAGTAGCAATGTAACTAAGTGTACGCGTATATGTCTGTGCGTTACACAGGCAAAAAATAAAATAAAGTATCACACTTTATGCACATTTTTTCTTACTTTCCCGAGTAATTTTGGTCACATTTAAGCTTTAGCGCCTCGTAATTTTCAGACAGGGTTCTCTCTTTGTTACATAGTTATTCACTCCAACACATTAATAGAGGATTAGATGTAGCCAAAAGAATCAGGCCATAGTTTTGTTGTATTGATGTAACAAATCCACAAGTTGCTTCATTTCCAAGCCATCTAAAAACAACAAACGAAATCAAGATTCTTGCCAGAGATTTTTTCCACACTTATCTCTAGTCCTATGTACCTATGTTTACAAAAAGTGTGGATATCTCTTGGTGATACTAACAAGCAAAAAAGAATTGTATCTCTGCTGGACCTTCCTCTTATCTTTGGGGTAGAACAAAACAGTGTGTGTTTAATCATACATCATGTCTTATATGTCAAAAGGTGGCACTCCAAAGAGCGTTTTCGCCTTCACCACACCGTCGATGAACCTCTTTGAGACGATCTGCTGATCTGCAGATTCCACTGCATGTCCAGTCAAATGATGCTACACAGATGTTCCCAGCTTGTGCTTTCCACTCGCAATCTGCAATACCGAAACTTAGATCCTTATGAATTTGTTTTGGTAGAATAATTGCAGTGTATGTTACACGTCACAGTAACAAGAAGTAAGATTTGATGTTTCTGTCAGAGGTGAAACATTATGGTTCTTGTTATGACTTTGTATCAGTAGAGAGATTTTGATAGGGACGAGTCATCTCTTTTAAGATAGTGTCTCTTCACTTTAAGCCTTTAGCTTCAAAGCAGATACTATTGTAGTTAGGTGAGAACACCAAAGATGTTGACGTTATATCTAAGTTCTCAAAATCTATACACTGATTAAGACTTATCTCACTTCTTGAAGATAAATCAGACCCTAGAAAAATGTGCAGGAGACAAGACTTACCAGGAGGAGTGCCGCAGCATAATCTTCTATCATCAATGTGTTTAACATCAATCCCAATAAACCAAGCTCCTAACGAAACATCTTCGTTGCATACTTGTGAAGAACATGCCTGAGATATTTAACACATACATAAGAACAAAGAGATACATAGAGTTAAAATGATATTCAACGTAGTAATCTCATCTTGAACTTACTGATTGATTGATATGTAAGAAGCCAAGTCTCTTGAAATGGCATATATCTGTCCAGTAGCATGCCGGAAGTATTTGTTCCCATTCTCACCAAACTTCCAGTACTCTGGCTCATGGTATCTCACCCCTCTGCTCCATTAAACCAACATGACTTTTAACAAAAGGAAGAACCAGGTTAGAAAAGAACAGTTTGAAAGAGGAAACTGAGAGATGGTTTACTTTTGATAGAGAACAGGACCAGATTTCATGCAGCCGATATAGACCCGTGGTTTTTTGCGGTGTCTAACAAGAGTTTCTCCAAGAGTTGCTGCAGATCATTGCAGTAAAACCATCAGCAAAATGGTTTGTTCATATAAACTCGTTGCCTCATATAATGTTTTCACATTGAGAACATACCTATATTAACATGAACATCATCATCTACTTTGACATAGAAGTCTGCATCCCACATAGAAAAGCTGTAGAAAAGTAGGTCTTGGTCTTGCCTGACAGCTCTAGATACCCTTCAACATGGTCCTGCAATAACAACAGATCAATGTAAATGAAACTAAGAGCTGAAAATGAGGCCTTTGCACATCTAAACGGCCAACTGAAATCAGAACCATACCAGTCTCAAGAAATCTCCATGCTTCCTGTCCTCAGCCTCTATAGCTCGATCTAAAATACCCCCGGCCGTGGCACTGTAGAATCAATGAACACACATCACCAATATAGACAGTACACAAATGAAACTCACATCAGAAACTAAGGAAAAAATAGATTCTTACCTGTGACCAATGACAAACCGGATAATAATCCCCTTCTCTTCTTCAAGTCTCCTCCTCTTTTCACCTAAAAAACCAACATATATGATCAAGATAAAACATTTTATAAAGAGTCCAAGGAAGACACTGAAACAAAGTAAGTAGGAATCAAAACCTTGAGGCATCCAGGTTGCTCGAACAGAATCTCTTCTCTTCCGGCTACTAAAAGCTGTATTAATCCCAACAACCATCAAGTACCGTTTCTTCCCCTGCGGTTGCTTCTTCCCCATATCATCTGAAACAGGAGCACCGTTTGTTAAAGACTCCTGCACTGACCTTGCAGCAGCTAACTCCATCTCTAAGCTCGAAATGGTCTTATCCAATGTCCTGCAGGTAACAACACAAGTAAACGTTGTTAACCATCACAAGTTCCTGAACAAGACTACTAATAAAAAACTCTTACTGTAGAGCATTGTGGGTGTTGGAGACTTGTCCAAACAAAGCTTGGGGGTCTCGTTTAACTTCTTTCTGGTAAAGCTAAAGAGGAAACTAATCATAATAAACTCAAAAAGAATTATAAAGGTTGTGACTTTATGCATTGGATCAAACTCTCACAGATATTGGGTTGCAGCCTTCGGATATGAGCTTTAATCTCTCAGCTTCGGTTACTGATGGACGAGACACGCCTTTAGATTCCGGAACACTCCACATCCTACAACAACAAGATCATGTGAACTCTCTGAGGTACTGAAATAATAAAAGTTTCAACTTTTACGATTACGAGAGAAAGAAGTGTACCGATCGGTGAAGAACATTCCGACGCAGAAGCTCCCTAAACAGAGTAACAATGTCCATTTACGAGCCGTGAAGCTTCTAGAAGAATGCTCTCCTCCTTTCATCTTCGTCGACATTTTAACTTTCCACTAAAAAGAGAGATCCTCAGAACTCTTCGTAGCTATCTCAAGACGATGAGCTTCATCATCCACTGTTAATCAGCTCGAGACTCAGAGAAACTAGAAGAACGCCTAAACCTCCAGCGCTTCTTCGGAGATTGTTCTCAGATCGAGAGGTGATTGAAGAATCTCTATCGTCTCTGTTACTTTCTCTCTGTCTCTGAGATTTTTTTTTGTAGAAGTGAGAGAGAGACGACGTTAAAGAGAAAGGAGACGAAAATCAGAACGACTTCTTAACCGCTCTCAGCTTCCTATTTATTTAACAAGGCCCAAGTCTGTTGTGAATTTACCAAACTGCCCTTGTTGAGAAATTATATTAGAATACTAATTGTTTTTTATTGCGTAATTATTTGTTTCTCCAGCTAATATGTATATAGCATTATTTATAGGTATGTGACATGTGTAGATATTGTAAGTAGTGGGCATTGAATCGGTTGACTTCGAGTCTTTACTCTTTAGCCTAGAGCTGGTCCTCCACCAAGAATAGGTGTGGGAGTTAAATTCGCTAATAAATAAAAATTGACTAATCGATTCAATGAATCTTCAAATAAAAATAAGTTACAAATTCTTTTTTTTTTCCATGAATATATTCAAATGCAAAGTATCTATCGAAGTCATGAAACTGTACGTACGTAATTAAACCTAAAAAAAAACTGTACGTACATAATAATTTTACGAATTTTAAAATTAAATACTTGATTAAAATGTTTCATTCATATCTTGGTGGAGAGTGAGGTTTAAGCTTTTTGAGGCTCGATAAAATTTTCATATCTTGTCTTTCAAAAAAAAAAACTTTTAAATTTAACAGAAAAAATATGTATGGACATGTTTATCCAAAGATATTTTCCATTTTCAAATGGCTTTAAGAAAGAATAATATGTGTAAGATCATCAAAAACATATAAATAAGAGATATTTATTACTATATTCGTCGGGTCATTTCAGTTGATCAGAGATTCTGCGACCGTACTGATACAACATGTGATGCTTTCCGTTTTGCATCACAAGCTCACTGCACCTTTGTATTCTAGTCGTGGGTCCCGCCTCACGAGCTTTTCCCACGTGTCATCATGGCATTTTTACAAACCATGAGTTTGTGTAACTTATGTCCAAAATGATTCCACATGCCTTGACTAATGACGACGAATCGATCTGTCTCTCGGTCTACTTCTTCGTTTTCATGCATTTTTGCGCGTAATAGTTCTTTTTTTTCGTGTGGTTACGTGAACTTTATTTTAACTTTGGAAACTAAGTATGCTCACTAACTTAATAATTAAGAGGATTAAGCAACTGAATCATTGGTTGCATGGTTTATTGTCAGTCATAATATTTTTGATACGTTAGTTTAGTAGAGTGATTATGATTCAAATCTTCTTGAGGACTACATATAATTAACTAAATTCGGTTTATCAGTTGATGCCACGATAAAGTTCAATTCCCAATGACATATAAGAAATAGTATTATGAGTTTCAGCTTAAAGGACTGGTTTATAACACAATTAATTCCTAGGGAACATACATGTATGTCATTACTGAACGTTTCAGTCTGAAACACTAACACACACATATGATATCTAACTATTTATTAAATATGTTGGAGCATTTTTAATTTTGTATCTCTGGTAACGTTATATCCATTTAAAATCTCACCCTGGTTCTAATACTCAATAGTGAGAAGAAGAAAAAAAAATAATAGAATTTTTAAGTTTTTTGTTTTCTTGACGTAATATTCCATCGATGGTTGTGCTAATGCCTCATGGCATGTGATCATTCAAGAAGTCGGTGCTATTTTATTTGAATAGCAACGAGACGAGACTGTAATTTCTTGATTGGATCAATGTTATCCAAAAATTATTTTAAATGTCAATAATTACTCAAGCTTCAGATCTGTCCTTGATGTTTTTTTTTGTATCCGGTGGATATGGTCGAGGGAAACTATTTATGTGGTCGTTTATGCTTAATTATAAGCAAGTGCTATAATCTGGGAATGTGATTGTGGTCAAGTACAACGTGTTTGGTGTGTCATGTCTGTCATAATAGCTGTTAATCAAAGCAACATGGTTGTACTTTAAACATGTTTGTCTTTTATTAGATGTTAGCTATCGTATTTTTTCATTTATATATATATAGACAATGTATTATTCTTTTCTCATTAATATTTCTTGATAACGTACTGGTAAAACTATAAACGCATAGCTAAAAGAGAAAGACAAATACAAACATAAATAATACATTATGTTGTACACAGTTAACGTACAATATACAGGTTTGAGTTCAATGATGATAAAATTAAGGCTGATAATATTATATACCAAATTAGTAATTACATATTGTGACCAAAAGAGTATGGTGTCTCTGTCATTAGCCACTCGATTATTAATGACTACTAGTGTCTCAAAGAGGAAGTCAAAAGAATCAAAAAACTTACATAACCATAAAAGTGGTGTAGACACATGCATACTTTTAATACGTGTGTATGGCCACCAATAATTCAGCGAAATGATGTGAAGTAAAAATGAAAAAAATCCAGCGAAAATGAGAGTGTTATTTAAGTATACACCGTTCGCAACCGACATTGACGTTCAGTAGTATCATAATCACATGTACGGGTTGGTTTGGTTAACCGGAATGTCAGTTTTATTTCCAATCACTAACCAAAATCTTGATACCGGCCGGTTAAAGGACTTTTGCTCCTTGTAGGTAAAAATATACAAAACAATGATTAAACCAGCCAATTGTCTACTAATCTGCTAACCGGATACTTGATTTGTTTACCGATTGCGAAAATCGGTTATGTTCGGTTTGAATTGGTATATTGGGAAAAGAATGAAATGGTGGTAGAAGTTAGGTGCTTTGCTTGAAAGAGGAGACTGTCACTTTACCTAATTCAGTTTCAAAGTTTGGTCACTCTCTTCTTCAAGCAAACCCTCTTTAAAGCTGACAGTCCCATTCCCATCCATGGATCCACTTCTTGTTGCTATTCCTTTTTCATAGGCCACTTTTTTTTTTTCTTAACCATTTTATAATCATATTTTCTTATCAAATCTACATATATTTGGATTTATTCTATATCCACTTTTCTTCCTTTTTTCTTTTAATTTAGTATATATATATATATATTTATGTACTTTAAACATATATGAGCAAAATATGGTATTGATTGAAGCTTTCAATTCTAGAGATGAATTAAATTGTTAAAGACACAATAGTTTTGTTAGGCTTTTAGAGAACCAAATTTCAACATGGAGATACGATTTTCATTTTTTTGCTTTACATAAATAAAAACAAGTTACACTTCAAACACAAAAATGGATTTTGAATGTTTCAAATGTTCATATCATTAGTCTCAATGGCCTAATGCTTTCACATACAATATATAATTTCTGTTTTAAACTGTGTTATTATTTTTTTTATGTGTTATTCTATTCACAATGGGTGGTGATTGCTTTTAGATTAAAAAATCTTAATTGGTGATGATTGTTTGTGGCATCAATGAAAGTGCAAATGCAAAGACAGACGGTTTCACATTGGACGTTTACAATAGTATTTTACATCATATATATGCATATTTATTAGAATAAATTCAAATAAATATCGAAAACGAAATGCTATTTGTAGAAACCCAGTGAACCCACCAAGCTTATATTATTCATGCATTTATTTTCTTTCATAACCCCACACCCACTTCTAATTGTCTCTATTGCCTCCACATTGTATTTGTGGCTCCTATCTTTTCTTTTGAAGCAGCAAATTTTTAAAAATGACTTCCTTGCCAGTTTTAATATTCCATCTTGATTGATATACTTCTGGACCCCATTTGCTTGACAAAATAACTTTTGATGTTAAGTGGTGTTAAAATAACTCAAAATTATTGTCGTTTGTATATGATTAAAACCATCTCATAAAACCTTCTGCCGACTAATCGTGTGGAGATTGGGCTTTACTCTAGCCCATTTTTGTTTGTTTCTTCAATCTGGTCAATGTCACACAAATGGAAACTTTCCAACATTTGGAACTTTTAAGAACATCACCAAACAATATTGTGCCGACTTAATCGTCCCTGAACAGTTATTTTTTAAAACTCAAAAGGATATAAGAAAGCTCTTCTCTCTGCTTCAAGCCAATGAGTAAGTGAAGACCTTTCTACAATGTCAATAACTGAGACTTGTGATCAATGCCATTGAAGATGTAAGTCCCCAACATCGGCACAAACTGTTTTGTGACAAGCTGCAACATACAAAGAGAGAGAGGGACACACACAAACACACACAACAAGTTTAATCATCTCTTTTAAGCTAGTGAAGTTAAACAATTAAGTTTAGAGTAATAAGAAGGATGTATATATGAACCTTGATGGCTTCTTGAGACGCGATTCCTCCAAGAAAGGCAGCAACCACATGAAGCTCTGAAGCACCAAAGCGACACATCTCATTGATAAGATCATCGGGCAGTACTGAGCCGTTACATCCAAAGTCGGTAAGAAGACTCAAGGCAGTTGTCTTTAACCGAGAAATGTCCTCATCCATCCCTCTAGAAAAACAGACTGCATATTAATCATAGCCAAACAAGTACCAGTTGTTCAGAAAATACATTTTAGCTTGAGTTTCTCACCCATCAAACTGGCCAGGAACCTTGTTATAGTTGGCAGCAAATCTGTCCACAGCTCTAAGAAGAATATAAAATCCCATTGCACCACTGCGACGGTACACAACATTAGCATAAGAGCTAACAACTAGCTTAACTAACTAAATAACAGTTCTGCTATATTCCATCACAGCATCTCATAAACGTATCATGAAACTAATAAAGTAGCAAGGTCATTATTCTAATCAGCTGATGTTTTTGTGCTCATATGAAGTCATTCGCACCTGTAGTCCTCGTCTGCTAAACACTTTTGAATTTCGGTTACAGAGGGGTTGCTGAACTCGTCCTCTACCATACGGTATCTGCATACCTACAAATCACATATTGCAGTTAGTCAAGACATATGTTAATTAAACTGCTTCCAAAGCAAAAGTAAACAAGCAATAGGTGGACCATCGACACTACAACACATTAAGTTTGTTAGGAAGTTTAGTATTCTCACTTTAAGTTTTCTTGCATTCTTACAGAAGCTCTTGATTGTTGGTTTTGAGATGCTGTTCGGATCTCGACCGATCTTCTTTAAAATGTTTTTAACTCGCTCCTCCATTACAAGAAAATCAGCCTCGGCTTTTGCTAGATAGATTTTCTGCAAACTGATGTAGTGCCTTCAAAAAGCAACAATACAGCTACATTAGTAATCTGAAAAATAGATTGCGGATGAAGTGCAGTGCCATCGAGACAGTTATGCTTACTCAGTTGACGAGGTCATATCTGGAATAGAGCCTTCAAGGGGTGCCTCTCCATCCCCTTCGTTCGAGACAAACTCCTGCAGGTTGTGAATACTATGAAACATGGAAGTATGAGTTTGACAGAGCAATTTTCTAGTTTCAAACCTTCAGAGCTGCTACCATAACCCAAAAATCTGATGAGTTTGAACTCGGTTCAGCACAAGTATCATTGCTAATCTGTTGAATCTCTGAGCCTGGAACAGAAACCAGGAAAAACTGTGATTTCACACGTGACAAAGTTTTCTGCTAGTTACCACTCTACACGAGATAGCAACTTACTGATTCCACGAGGAGCAAAAACTTTGAAAGAGGCTTCAATGGCTTCTTTGTAGTTATCCTCATCCATAGATATCATCTTGGACTTAACCAAATCCTAAGATTCCAAGGATTAAGATAGATTAGAACAATGAACCAGAAGAAAGCAAGCTAGCTTATGAATTAGCAAAGTAGCAAAAAAAAAAGAGCTACACCTTAAACTCTCTTTTCTCTTCCCTGGTCGAGGGAAGATTGCCACTATGGGACTGAGTCCATTCATCAGCCATTTTCACAAGAATGACAACATAAGGTATGTGCTTATGTGCTACGGGATCTGATACATTTAGATCAATGGTCTCCACAAAACTGTAGTTAAATCAATAATTGAGAATGTCACATATCACACAGTCGTTCATCCATCAGTTCGAGGTTTAAGGATGCTAGAACAACACAAAGACCAACGATATGAAGCAGCGTACCTCTTGAGTTCAGGCCATGGATTATTCAAACGAAGGTCATCAAGAAAATGATCAGGCTTTGAGTCAATTATGGTGTGCTCCTGATAAACAAGAAGAAAAGTAATGTTAATTCAACTTCGCTTATTTCTAACTTGCCAATCTCCTAACCACAGCATACCATTGGCAATAATACTCACAGTAATCTATTAGTTTTCTAGCACAAAATGGGTCAAGAAAGGTATTTTACCTTTACAGAGACACGAACAAAGCCAGCAAGGCCGTAAGAGCGAACAAAAACCAGCTTGACGTTTGCTTCTCGACAGATTCTATCAAGTTTCACCATTGAATCTTCCACCAGCTACAAGGAACCAACATCGAAAACGCAGTGAAGAAATAAGGATAAATATAGTAATGTTCAGTGAGGGACCATTGAATAAAGGCACTATCACCAAATATCACCAAACCATGAAAGATCTAACACACTTTCACAAGAGAATGTTACAAGTAGAGATCCAAGGATACCTGAGTGGCAATGACGAGAGTGAAGTGAGAGAAGAAAGAAGGGTTAGTCATAATCAACGCATCTGGACTCTCCTCAATAAACTTAGCTTTAACAGAATCATTAAGCTCTTGAAGAAACGCACAAACAGACTTGGCTTTTGATTGACCAACACTTGCCTCATCCACTTCACATCATAAAAAACAATCCACTTAAGATACAAACAATCTCAAGAAGCTAAAAGCAATATCAGTGTGCAGCAGCAAATACCCATGAAATTGTTTCCAAGGTCACCAAGCTCAACTTTAGATCCATCAACAACGGTGATGCTCCCAACTCCACCGAGAACAAGATTCTTCAAGGCCTCGGAGCCAGTAGGGCCACAATTAAGCAAACAGATGCTCGCTTCTTCCAAAGCAGCTTGCCCTACCTCTCCCCATATCCTACGATCGTTGTTCCAAAACCCCCACACGATTACTTATACAAAGCGATATAACTATAAAGAGAGAAGGGAAGGACGTATACCTGAGTTGACGATCGTACTTTGTTTTAGGTTCTGACATTGTTAAGCTACTCTGGTCTCTTCACAGACAAAAGAGCGTGAGAACAACGAGAGAAGTCTTCAACTTCGGTTCTGTAGTTTCAGATATATAATAATTTATTCACAATTTTTTTTCAAAGGTTATTTTTTTTTAACAAACGGTTTTTTCTTCTTATTAGTTTGTACACGAACTCAATGGATGAAAACCATTATTAAATCATCATGGAGAATAGTTTCACAATTTCTAATGAAGCAGATACACATTTAACATTGACAGGACACAACATGTAAAGTAAAATACACAACAAGAACAAAGATCACTTCTTCTTTCCAGCTTTGCCTTCTTTCCTCCTCACAATCTCATCTGAATACTTCACTCCCTTACCCTTGTAAGGCTCCGGAGGCCTCCACTTCCTCACTGTCGCAGCAAACTGCCCTATCTCACTCTTGTCGTATCCACTCACAGTGATCCTCGTGTTCTCTTCCACTTTGACCTTGAGACTATCCGGTATCTGCATCTTAACCGGGTGAGAAAACCCGAGATTCAGAACCAGCTCTTTCCCTTCCACGGTAGCACGGTAACCAACACCCACAAGTATAAGCTTTTTCTCAAATCCCTTTGATACTCCCACAACCATGTTATCCGTAAGCGTCCTAACACATGAGTTACAAAAGTGTTAGCAACAAAACAACCTCTAAAGTTCAAGACTTTGTATCCCATTGATAAAAAGTTGAGAACTTTGTAACCTCAAAAGTTCAAGAGTTTGTGACCAAATGATAAAAAGTTGAGAACTTTGTAACCTCAAAAGTTCAAGACTGTTGTTTGTGACCAATTGATATAATAAGGTGAGAGCTTTGTAACCTGAAAAGGCCGTGCATTTGGTTAGCTCTTCTAGTTTCAACAGTTTTTTTGACCCTCAAGATACCAGCATCTTCTTTGATGAGCTCAACTTCACGTGGGTAAGTTAAAGCGAGCTCTCCTAATGGACCTTTGACTTTCAAGTCTTGACCTTCCAATGCAATGGTTACATTCGATGGTACAGCGATAGGTTGCTTCCCTATCCTTGATTCCTTACACTCAATGGTCTTCTTGGAGAAACCCACTTTAGCAAATGGAGTTGTTGAGACCTTGAACACGTTTCTATCTCCCAAAAACGATGACCTAAACAAAGGCAAAAAAGTATCTCTTATCTTCAGACACACAAACAAACATGTCTAGAAAGTTAAAAACTTTTACCAGATATCTAAACAATAAACAAACAGGAACTGAACTGGAGCCAAGTTAATGTAAGAACAAGGCGGAGATACATTCTTATAGAATTTCAGATCCCATGGCTAAGAGCGTCTAGAATCCTACTTTCTTCGAAATTAAAAACTAGTTTTTCGAATCCAAAATTACGAACATCACCAACCAGTTCGGCATAAAGGTTCTTTAACTATGTAAGTAGTACCTTGGCTGAAAAGAAGTGACGACTGAGGAAGCCATTGCTATGATTGACGACGGAGCTCTGCTCCAGAAGGACGGAGAATGGAGAGAAAGAGAGTGTTTATCCTATCCAGCCACTGTTTGTCCTCTCTATATGTATATCTATAAAATTATTGTTTCTCGGCCCATTATTGTATAGCTATTGTGAGGCCCATTATTAAACCATAGCGAATGTGGGTTCATTCTCAACGAGTAAGAACAACAACCTGTTTTTACGTCCCGGGTTTGTGATATTAAGACCCAACAAGACAGTAAAAAAAAAGTTGGATTTACGTAGAGAAAGTGAAAAACTTATGAACTGTCCACACACTATCAAAAATGTACTTTGAGCAAATGATTTGAGGTCAATATTAAATATATTTTTTTGGAAACAGGTCAATATTAAATATGCTCGATCAAATACGTGGGGGTTTCATTTTTTCCTTTATCGTCATACTCATACATACGTTAAAAGACATGGCTGTAAATTAATCTACAGACAAATAAACACAAGGAAATAGAAGATGATAAAGGGCCCCCACACTATGAAAAATTCAAATAACAAATCGAGAACAATCGAATTAAAGAAAGAAAAAAAAAACTGAACTGTAAATTTACTGGTCCAGATTTCTTTTGGTCAAGTAACTTTTCATCCCTGCATATTTTTTACAGTTTATATCATATTACTTTTTCTATTTACTTCTTTATTTTTCAGTTTTTACTTAATTCTTTCTCTTCAATTTTATTGTTTAAACAGTTTTAAAACTATAAAATAAACCAATTTCAAAATTCAATTGAAAAATATAATATTTTAACACCTATAATATAATTTGAATTTCTTAATCAGATGCTTTTTCAAAAATAAATAAAAAAATTGGCGTCATACTATATAGAGCTTATTGTCATTCTATTCTATTTGTTGATGTTTTCTCAACTATCATATACTTTCCCCTTATAATTTCTACCGTAAATCTATAATATTCATTACCAATGCTATACTATTTTAAGAAATCAGATTCTGGAAACTTTGTATGCAATCATTTAGAAGTGTTTTCTCCATAGAGTATGAGCTCGAAATTTTTATAGTATAATATTATGTATCTATACTATATTAAGAATTCAGAATAATAATCAAATGATATAACAACCTTTTATTTACAGTGAAAATGGTAAAAAAAAGTGATTTTAATTATTCACTTCATTTTTCAATTACATGTGATATATTCTTAATGATTATTGATAATTTAGTTAATTCATCTAAAATGAAAAAAATTGATTACCAAAAAAAATATCTAAAAAAGTTGTTTAGCAAAAAAAAAAGTTATGTTATAAGATCCCCAAGAGATCATTAGTGTAGGATCAATGACATGTTAATAACAACAACTAACTAAGTCTCATCTGGAAAATTGGAGCTCTACTTTATAATATTCCTTTATGACCAATCTATTAAAGGTACAAAGAATAGTCGAGTCCATGTGTTTCATGCACCTTTTATCATATGGAACCTTCTGGATCCCAAACCTTGTAGTATAATAATACCTTCAATATTTATGTCTGAAAATATCTCTTGATTCTAGTTTTAACTTTTAAGTGTGAAATTAACTTTTGTAAGAAATGTGAAATAAATTGGCAACAATTGAGGAGAAGTTTCCCTTCTCCAAGCACTTAGATTGTCACATTCACACTTATTCAGTCTTGTATATTATTTGAAATATTTTTAATATCAATACAGAAAAAATGGTTCAGCACTTGTTCCTTCTAACCAAGAAAAGAACAAATCAATTTGAGACAAAAAAAAAACTTGATTCCAATTGTATGAATATACATAAAAAGCATGTATACCCACCACACATTGGCCTACGTCTAACACTGACCACTCCCGATATGGCACTCCCAAACAAAAACAAAAGCCACAAAAAATAAAGAATACTTTGTCAAGAAAGAAATAACATTTTGATTATTCTTTGCTTGAGCTTGAGTAACAGTGCTTCTGTTACCTCTTCTCCTTCATCTTCTTTTCTTTGTCTCTCTTTTTCTGTGCGTGCTCCAGTGCTAACTCTCTCGTTTACTCCAGAATATTATATCGATTTCTGATTCAAGTTTGTTGCAGTATTTATTCCAAGGTTGCTTCTTCTTCATCATAGTTTCATTATTATTGTTTTTGTTAATAAAACTTGAATTTGTGAATTTATCTCCCAAGTTTTGGTCCTAAGATCTCGAATAATTCTACTTTCAATTGTACTAAAATTAAATATAATTTTTTAAAATAAGAATTCAGTTAAATTTTCTAAAAATAAATAAAAAATCTTCAAAAAATTCGATGTACTTTTACATCTTTCATTTCTTCAACCACTCACTGGCCACTGCCATGTTCTGTAGAATTAAGTCATCTACTTGCTTTTTTATTTTTATTAAAGTTGGGAATATCACCGCTATTATTAGTTTCGTTTATGTTTTAATAATTTGGTTTGTGTGAAGAATAAGTTTTTTTTTTCTTTTTAATTATTTCACATATCACTGCCACCACCATATATGATTCTCTGTTCACTTAATTATTAATTGCGCTTTTTTTTTGCTTCTTTTTGCAAACCATCTTTAAGATGGCCCTCTTAATTACACTTCTTTATTTTCAGTCCTAAATTCACATGTAAGAACCAGTCTCTACAAGATCCAAAGGTCCCCATATATATAATGGATAAGTATGTATGTATGCAGACATAAGTGCTTATCCACCAATCTCTTACATAATCTAAGTCCTCATTTCTTGGTTTGTTTGCCTTCTTTCACTAGATTTTCTGGACCAGTTCTTGTCTTCTTCTTCTTTTTTTTCTGTGTTAAATCTTGATTTTGATTCATGTTGGAACTGACGAATTGTTTATTTTCCAGGTGTCATTTCAAAATAATCAAATGATTACATAAGCCCAGGGGAAGAAAAATCAGTGATTTGATTTTTACCTGATGATGAGAGGAGTCTCCATGGTGAAAGCAATGAGAGTTGTTTTGTTATGTGTTTCTGTCTTGTGGGTTGTTCCGGAAGAATGTGCTGGTAAGAGTGACATCTCAAGAAACTCGTCTTCTTCTGCTTCACCGCCATTATTGCAGAGGCTAAGCACTGTAAATGTTGGAGCTCTGTTTACTTATGATTCTTTCATCGGACGAGCGGCCAAACCAGTCTTTAAAGCAGCAATGGATGATGTTAATGCTGACCAAACCGTACTTAAGGGTATCAAGCTTAACATTGTTTTTCAAGACTCTAACTGCAGTGGATTTATTGGCACCATGGGAGGTATACACTGCTCCTCTCTTATTAAAACTGTAGCAAAAGGGAGAACTAGTGTGTGAAAGTGATGATTATGTTTTTTTTGATCTTATGGTGTAGCTTTGCAGCTGATGGAAAACAAAGTTGTTGCAGCCATTGGTCCACAATCTTCAACCATTGCTCACATGATCTCTTATGTGGCTAATGAGCTTCATGTACCTCTCTTGTCATTTGGAGCAACGGATCCTACTCTTTCTTCCCTCCAGTACCCTTACTTCCTCCGCACCACTCAGAACGATTACTTCCAAATGTATGCCATCACAGATTTCATATCCTACTCCGGATGGAGACAAGTCATTGCCATATTTGTTGATGATGAGTGTGGTAGGAACGGTATATCAGTTCTAGGCGATGCATTGGCCATGAAACGCGCGAGGATCTCTCACAAAGCTGCTATTACACCTGGTGCAGATACTACCTCCATCAAAGACTTGTTGGTGTCTGTTAACCTGATGGCATCTCGGGTTTACGTTGTCCATGTGAATCCTGACTCTGGTTTAAACGTTTTCTCGGTGGCTAAGTCTCTTGGAATGATGGGGAGCGGTTATGTTTGGATCGCAACAGACTGGCTTCCTACAGCTCTGGACTCCATGGCACCTGTGGATTCAGACACGATGGATCTCTTGCAAGGAGTGGTTGCTTTTCGCCATTACACAACCGAGACTAGTATGAAGAGACAGTTTATGGAGAGATGGAAGAATATTAGACCAAAGGAAGGCTTCAACTCTTATGCATTGTATGCTTATGATTCTGTTTGGTTGATTGCTCGTGCCCTTGATGTTTTCTTCAAAGATAACAACAAAGTGACGTTCTCCAACGATCCGAATCTGCAGAAGACAAACAGTACTAGTATTCAGTTATCAGCACTAAGTGTATTCAATGAAGGGGAGAAGTTTCTGAAGATCATTCTTGGGATGAATCATACCGGTGTGACTGGGCCAATCCAGTTTGATTCAGAGAGAAACCGGGTTAACCCGGCTTATGAAGTTCTAAACATAGAAGGCACAGGTCCACGGAGAGTAGGGTACTGGTCAAATCATTCAGGTCTCTCAGTGGTGCCTCCAGAGACATTGTACTCTAAGTCTCCAAACACATCTACAGCAAACCAACGTCTTTATGGAATCATATGGCCAGGTGAAGTGACTAAGCCTCCTCGTGGATGGGTGTTTCCTAATAACGGACAGCCGCTTAAAATAGCAGTGCCTAACCGTGTGAGCTATAAAGATTATGTCTCTAAGGACAAGAACCCACCTGGTGTTAGAGGCTATTGCATTGATGTCTTTGAAGCCGCCATTGAGTTGCTTCCCTATCCTGTTCCGCGTAACTATATACTATATGGAGATGGGAAGAAGAATCCTTCTTATGACAATCTGATCAATGAAGTTGTTGCAGATGTAAGTAGCTATACACTTAATATCAAGCTTTCAAAAGATGTTAACCTGACTTGTTTTCTCTGCAGAACTTCGATGTAGCTGTAGGAGATATTACGATTACTACAAACAGAACAAGATTTGTAGATTTCACACAGCCGTTTATAGAATCAGGACTTGTGGTGGTGGCTCCTGTTAAGGAGGCTAAGTCTAGTCCTTGGTCATTCCTGAAACCATTCACTATAGAGATGTGGGCTGTCACTGGAGCCTTCTTTCTCTTCGTGGGAGCCATTGTTTGGATTCTTGAACACCGCTTCAACCATGAATTCAGAGGCCCTCCTAGGCGTCAACTCATCACCATCTTCTGGTTAGTTTCTCAGTTCTTGACACCAAGCTTGAGTATATACCTTTAGACCTTATTTTCACGACTCGTTCCCTCTTGTCTTCATTGTCACAGGTTTAGCTTCTCGACGATGTTCTTCTCTCATAGTAAGTATAGTTTCTCTCACTTCTTGTTCCCTGAAAATTCAACAAGATCAGTGGATTTATAGTGGAGCTTACTTTACTTCTGATCTTTCAGGGGAGAACACGGTGAGCTCACTGGGAAGGCTGGTGTTGATCATATGGTTATTCGTGGTTCTGATCATCAACTCGAGCTACACAGCTAGTCTCACTTCGATTCTAACGGTGCAACAGCTGACATCTCGAATAGAAGGAATAGATAGCTTGATAACGAGCAACGAACCAATTGGAGTTCAAGATGGTACATTTGCTAGGAACTATCTGGTCAACGAGCTTAACATATCTCCTCATAGGATTGTTCCACTAAGAGACGAAGAACACTACCTTTCTGCTCTTCAACTTGGTCCCAAAGCTGGCGGAGTGGCAGCCATTGTAGACGAGCTTCCTTACATCGAAGTCCTCTTGACAAACAGCAACTGCAAGTTCCGTACAGTAGGACAAGAATTCACACGCACAGGCTGGGGTTTCGTATGTAAAATCGGATTTTGAGAAACTTACTACTGTATATATGTCGTTTGATGTGTTGTCTAATCTCTGAAACTGACTTTGCAGGCATTCCAGAGAGACTCTCCTTTAGCTATAGACATGTCAACGGCTATCTTGCAGCTGTCTGAAGAAGGCGAGCTCGAGAAAATACACAGGAAATGGCTTAACTACAAGCATGAATGCTCGATGCAGATCTCAAACAGCGAGACCTCTCAGCTTTCACTCAAGAGTTTCTGGGGACTCTTCCTTATATGTGGCATCACTTGCTTCATAGCACTCACTGTCTTCTTCTGGAGAGTGTTCTGGCAATACCAGAGGTTACTACCAGATACTGGGGACGAGGAAAGGCCAAGCGAAGTGACAGAGCCATCTCGATCAGGGAGAGGTTTACGAGCACCAAGTTTCAAGGAGTTGGTAAAGATTGTGGATAAGAGGGAAGCAGAGATCAAGGAGATACTGAAACAGAAGAGTAGCAAGAAACTCAAAAGTAGCCAAAGTGGAGCTGGGAGTTCACATTCACAACATGGCGAGATTCCTTAAACAGATAGAGAGTTCAATAATTTATTTAATACCTTAACATATACTTAGGGGGTAGATAAAATTATCATAAGATTTTGTAATAGCAAAGTTCAAGGAACCAAAGACCAGAGATAAATTGTAAATCTTATTCTGATATGTAACAGAAGCTCATCTTTTTTACCTCAGCAGAGTTCATGTTTCTGATAGAAGCTTGCAAGTGATGAACATAGTTATCAGAAGATAAGATTAGAATGGAACTCTAAGTATCAATTTTATTAGCATTATGACAAAACAAGAGGACGTTGCTGATACATGTTGAAAAGAAACTAAAAATCACAGTCTTGGCCCTTACAGGCTCAGTTCAAAAGTTTGAAGGAAAAAACAAAAGAGTGATAGTTTTACTCAAGTTTTGCTTCTCTTTTTGGAGGTTCCAGGTCGAGGTATGTAAATGGTTCTGTTGGTTCCTCTCTGAAAAACAAAACAAGATGAACGTCTCAGGCTCTAGTACACAGTACAAAAAGAAGATTAAGAAAGAGTAAAAGGCTTAAAAGGTCTATCAATGCAATAAAAAAACAAAACTTCTGCAGCCTGTTATCATCAACAACATTTTGATAGTAAAAGAGTAAGAGACTGAACATACCCTGGCTTAGAGCGCATGCATCGGTAGAATAGTTTAAAAGGTCCTGGAACCGTCTTAAATGGGTTCCCCTCGAAAAACGCCTGCAAATTTCACTAAATGCTATAACATAAACAGATCACAAAAGAGGTGCCAATGTATGAAAGTTGCAATAACATTGCCCCAAACCAAGCAATTTTAGCTCTTTTCAATTCCAGTTCAACACTGTGTATGACACATCAAATTCAATAGCTGATACAAGCTTTCACTAAATAAGGATTCATACAAGCCAGTTGATAAAGGAAGTCAATTTATAGTTCCTTTAAGTAACAAAACCCTATAAATACTCTAAATTGATTCTCTGAATGTTACAAGCCTATCACTCATCAACCAAAAAAAAACACAAACTTTAAGAGGAATCCAACGAAAAAGAAATGAACTTTAAGGAAAAGGCGAGAACTTGGACAACGTCCTCGACACGATCGTTACAACGGTGAGCTTTGGGCTCACGGTGACCTTCTGGTAAACCCCATGGACTCTCCCTCCTCGGCACAGCTCTCGTCTCGCTCATCGTTACGTTTCTTACTGCTCAAAATCTCAAATGTAGTTAAACCAACCACTTAACTGAACCGAAAAGAAATACGATTTGAATCAACCGGAGATACGATTTAACTGAACCGGAGATTTCGTTTCTGTTTTATTAGTTCGGTTAAGTAAACCAATAATCAAAACAGTCTGTTCAGTTATTTTAGTCAACGACGCTTTCGGAACTCAGATTTCGAATCAATCGGAGAAGACGAAGATGGGAGCTTTCGGGAAGCTGATCGATGCGATCCTCTTCTTATTCTTCGCTCTAATGGCGGTTATCGCGCCGCTCATCGACGGACAAACGGCGCTTCCCAAAGCAATCTTCCCGGCGTTTCTCACCGACCTGAAAACAAGTTACATCGCCGAGTTCGGAGACTACTTGCTCATAGAGAAGCCGCATTTCCTCGTCGGACTCGTCTGGCATGAGCTTGTGTTCTTGTGGCCGCTCTCGATTGCCAACGTCTACGCGATTCTCGCCGGAAAATCGTGGTTTGGCACCACGTGCTTGCTTTACGGAGCTTCCCTCGTCACTTCCATGGTACAATGAGGAACGAGGAACATCACATAACGTAGTTAATTTATATATACTGCATTGATTTTGAGATCTTATCTTTACAATGCAATGACTAAAAAGTTTTTGAGCTTTTTGTAATGTTGTTAGTGTCAATGATATATAGATTAGGGTTAGTAGTGTTTCTTGGTGGAAAAGATATTTACTTTCCTTGCGACGGTGAAACTAGATTTGATCATGAACTGCATAGTTTGTTTTAGGGTGTAATCTATGTGTATATCTGCTCTGCGTTTTTGTGGACCTATGGTTTGACAACTCTGTGTGTGTGTGCCTGTTTGTATCTTCTTCTGATAATGTATTTTCTATGTGGATCTTTACTTCTTTAGGCTGCAATCCTTGGAGAGATGATTGGTTCGGGGAAGGCATCTGAGAGGTTGCTAATGATGTATGTGCCTTTCATGGGTATTGGGATTCTAGCTGTTCTTCGTGGTTTAGTCTCTAGTTCGACCAAGAGCACCGGATCTGGTGGCAAGAGATATACTATTATGCCTAGGAGAAAGCTGGCTTAGAAGAGGTAGTTTCTCGATGGGGATGGTTTTCCTTTTTTTAATGCGTCTTGAAGTGGAGAGGTGTTGATTTTATGTGGTCTGGTTTCTCATTTGACCAAAAGATCCCCTGTTTTGGCCCCGAGCAAGCTTGCCTGAGGGTTACTTTCTCATTTGTTAAGTCTTTTAACTCTTTTCTTTATGACATTGTATTGATATTTTGAAACTCTGTTCATCAAGCCATTGTTCTTTCAGCAACGGTTAATGATAGTGTTTCCTTGGTTGGAATCAAATTCATGCTAGAAATCTCTGCTACATAACTATAAGTCTATAAAGGTAACCTAAAGTGTGAGCTTTTTTGATAAACCAACTTCCATATATGCTTACAAAGCAGAGACAAACTTCAAAGTCTTTAACTACAAGACAGAAAGAAGAAACACAACTGTGACACAAAAAAAAAAGTTTATAAGCATGTCTGTGACTCTGACCTTTTAACTTTTCTAATCCAGTTTGTTGCAGGGGAAGTCAATTCCCGAACCTCTTATAACCATTTTGCATTTTCACTCTCGAGTAAAAAGTTTTTTCACTGCTTAGTTTCAACAAAATAAGCAGAGCAAAAACTTAACACTACGCAAATAACTCTACTTAAATGGTATATCTTGTGAGGTTCGCTCTTGACTCCTCCGCAAATCTTTTATCTTCATTTCCATTTCTTTTTTCCTGCAGGAAGAACCAAAACGTTAGCGTAACAATGAGACAACAGAGATCTAGAAACTGTTTACTGAAACTACCTAATGGTATTGGATGGCTGGTTTCAAGCAGTCTCACAAGACATAGCAGCTTTGATCCTCTCAACAGTGCAAGCAATCAAATTGTTAACAGTTGCAACAGAGCCAAGAGACAACTTAGCCGTGGGAACCGAGTCAACCAGAATCTGAAAAGCAACGGTCAATAGCGACCCTCCTTCTCCTCCAGAGGCTCCGCCATTTGCATTACCATCAGGAAGAATAGCAAAACCTGATGGAAGCAGAGCCACATAGTCTGGATCGCCTCCATTAAGCACTATGTTCATGGCTACAATATCTACTGGAGCATAGATCACAAAGGAAGCTGTAGGATCAGTGCAGCTCTCTTGTAGAATCAGCATGTTGCTCTGGCTAGAGTTTGCACTCTGTGACATAAACAAAGATTGAAAAGTATAAAGCCTTGATCATATGAATTATAACAAAGAGTTACAAACAAATCTACTCACATTCACCCGAAGGAGAGAAACACAGTTTCCTGTATCCCTCCCATTAGCAATATGTGCCATCTCCTGCACAGCTCCTCCATTTGACAGTATATCCCACTGCAAATCAAAAAAAACTCATTAAAAACTCTGCTCAAAGTTGTTAGTAGTAATAGTAACCAAAAGAGTTACCTCATTTCTTGAATTTTCATCTCTGAGGAAGTCAAAGACTCTCTTTGGAGGAGCAGGGATCCAAAAGGAAGTAGCTGCACTAAGAACAATACCCGGAGGCCTTCCTGGATCATCCACACTCTTCCTAGTCATCACTCTAACATCTTCAGCTCCTGTACCAGACAATGTAGTCCACGTGTGAGCAGTTGAAGCACTCACTCCTGCACAAAAGCTTATAACCATCCTCTCCGCCAATTTCAACATACTCCTCCTCCCTTCTTGGTTAGTTATCACTGCACATTTCATCAATATTAGTACTAGATTGATTCTGAGAGAGTAAACAAACAGTGTATATGTTTATACCTCCAACTTCTCCTGAGGAAATGTTTGTGGCCATGACGCTAGCTAACCGTTCACATTGGCGGTCAAGAATAGCTACCCAGCGTTTAGCACCAAAGGCATGACCAGTACTAACCATGTGTTTGTATAAGCTATGAACTCCTCTGTCATCAACTTCCACATGTTCCACCCATGTCACCTGTTACATGGTATTTACATTTTTTGCTTATATAACCTAATGTTTTTTATTTATTAAACTTTTACCTTAGAGTATCCATTTGGCATCTCTTGAATCAAACATCCAGAAGCTCGCCTCCTGCATCTAACTGGTGGATTCGGCTGGAGACTATCCAAGGATATATCCACAACCGCCCACGAGCCATCTGCTTGTTGCTTACAGTAACGTGCGAAGTAAGTTTCCCTGGTGGGGACTAACGGTGTTGGAACTTGAAACTCTGCACTCATCTGACAAAACAGAGTGGTTGCTTGAGTTCCAAGTTATTAGGTTTTTACATTATTACAAGAGAGTAAGACTCAAAACTTACCACTTGCAGAGCTCCATTATAGTTTTCTGCAACCCCAGTAGATAAAACAGCCAATGTCATCGCTCTAGACACCATCCCCGCGAATATCATGGACCATTGATTCTGCAAATACCATATCAATATTAATACTCTAAAAACTATATACTATGCAAGATAAAAAAAATGTTTGTTAATTACCACATCCATGAGAATCTCAACAATGTTAACATGATTCATGATCACAACCGCGCTTTCTCGTGATGCTTCGGTTCTAAATCCAGCCGGTTTAGGTCCAATCCCTCTAGGAAACGTCCTTGCATATTCTTCTTCGTCCAGAACCAAACTTTTCCACAAAGGCTCGTCCACTTGAGCCATCCTCATGAGCTCTTCCATTGCAGCCACGGCTAAGTCGATGATCAGTGGCTTGTCGGATTCTGTTGGTGTAGTGATGGACTTGAAGAGATCGGTTGGGTTGTTTCCATAAACATCTCCTCCAAAGTTTCCCATGGCGAGTTCTAAGGGACGTGGAGGAAGTGGAGGTGGAGACATAAGAGGATAGTTTGTGACTGGCTTGCCTACGTACTTGGCTGCGATGGCTGATATTCGGTCGATCTAGATGACAAAACAAGAAGATCATTTGTTTTATATAATATAGTTTTGGGTCACATAAAGAACTTACGTTATATATTAGTTATCTAATTACTACTCTATAATTTGGAAAATTATTTTACTACTCTATGTATAATTAAAGTGAATAAAATGTAAGATAAGGTTAATTTATATTCACACATATATATATATATATATACCTCTTCTCTTAAACGAGCATTTTCGAGACGGAGTTGGTGTTCGTCGAAGGACATTTCTCCAATAACCGTTGGACCACCACAGTTAGGACATGAAGCATTTGCAAGAGCCTCTCGATATCTAAGGTTGTCTCCTCGAAGCTTTTCGTTTTCTGCCCTAAGATGCGAGTTCTCGTGCCGTTCGTGATGATTCTGCACCAATAATTTCATTTTTTTTCTGTTGTCTCCATAGTTTTTATATAATGAATTGTGCCTTTTTCTATGTGTTTTGTTTCTGTTAATCATTGTGTAAGTATGAAAGCAACAAAGGGTACTTCTTACTAAAAGAGGAAAGTATATATGTATATACTACGTACACATGATACACTTGTGTACACGTTATGTGTTTCACCGTATTTGCATAACGTAAGCACATGAGTCCAAAACGTTTCAATCTACTACATTATGGTTCTAACTTTGCTATTAAATGGGCACGTTGTTTTCAACCAAACAACTTTTCTATGGCTGAATTCCCCAAAACGATAGTTCGGCCGAATAAGAACTTTTCAATTTAGAAAACTAAGTCAATTGTTTTAACTAGATTTAAAAAAAAAAATCTGCCAAAAGTTCTACTAGAATCAATGTAGACAATTATAAATCAAACATAACTACATTTATAAAACCTGCTAAAGTTCTACTAGAATCAATTTGGAAAATTATAAAAAATCCACCCAAAAGCTTGTCATTTGCTAGGCTTAAATTATAGAATTCCCTAATTTTCTTCTAAAATTAATGTGATTGAGTAGGTCTAGCCGTCTAAGTATAACCTAAGTCTTTCAGTATATTTATACTTTGATATAGATCCACAAGTTTATAAACGATCATTAAGTATATATACCTTCATTTGGGTGCGTTTGTTCTGGAACCAGAACTTGACCTGAAGAGGTTCCAAACCCAGTTCACGGCTAAGCTGTTTCCTTTGTTTGTCATCCGGGTGAGGACACTCTTTGAAGAATCTATTCAACAACAAAAAAAATACTAAATTATAATGGAAATTATAGTTATAAAACATGAAATTTGTGAGTGAGCTATATGCATATACGCTTCCATCTCCTGGATCTGAAGTTGGGTGTGTCTATGATATCGTTTCTTCTTATTAGGATGAAGATGATCTTGATCGTTCCCTGATCCTCCTTCTTGATTCTCACTTCCCGATTTAGTATTCCCATTGTCGAATTCCTCGTCCCGAAGAAACCTTTCATTGTTATTGTTGTTGTCTTCATGGTTGTAGTTGTGGTTATTGCTGTCTTCGTTGTTCATACCCGCAAACAACATATTTGGCTCGAACATCTTTAATTCTTACACTGGAAACTGGAAGCAAACCCTAATACGAAAAGAGTATTAAAAGAGAATTAGGGTTTCATCTTGGGTACAAGAATCAAGTCAAGAAAGAAGAGAAATTTCACCAAGATTTTGAAAAAAATATATATATGGCAATACTTTTTACACGTCAACAATTTTAATATTTTTGGAGTTTTCTGTCTTTCTTTTTGAAGATCTTACAAAAGGTTATAGGCAGATAGAAAAAAATGAAGATTTTGGAGATGCTGGTAGGAAGCAAAGGACCCACTAATTAAAAGCAAGAAATTAGAGCCTTTCAAAAACATCACAAGCATATTAATACGTTATTAAATGACCAACCCAAAAAAATGAATTTCACATACTACAAAATTTTCAAACCTCCCAATCTTTTTGCCTTAAAAAACTATCTAGAACGCTAAAATGAAAAAAAAAATTGAAACTGATTCAAGAATTATATGTAGTTTAAATGGAAATCATTTGATGACTTGATAACGAATTTTTTATTTAGAGAAAACCATTTAAATCCCATTTTCTAATAGAATTGTATTGGATTTCATGAGGAGTGAGAAGATGAAAAGAGAAATGTTGGACTCATTTGTTCAAAGCAAATTAAAATGGGCAAGAAGTAGGTATACAAAAAAAAATCCTCTCTATCCTGTTTATGAAACACAAAAAAACAATATTTTGTGAACAAAATGTAATTCAATATACTATAATCATTAGCATACTTTTAAATAAGAAAAAACTATCCAGGAAAAGTGTTAATTTACTATCTTTTTGCAACTTTGCAAATGGCTTAAAATGAAAAAAAAATATTATATGTTTGTGCACGGTGCGACGGACCAACATTGAAGTTATTACACAGCTTACAACCAACGTGACATAAGGCCTGGGTGATGTATTTAATTTCTCCAGCTATAATTTTTATTATCACTATCGTATATATGGAGTATTTATTTATGCATATAAAGTATAAACACGTTTTTAAATATCAAAGAAACGTATAGTATAAAGAACAATCTACGAAGAGAATACAAACCTTAAACCTTCATCCTCTAGTGTTGTCTTGAGAAATACATCTAAATCAACTAACTATGAAAAATAAACAGATGGTATTAGAAACTCAAGACGGAAAATATTTATCAGTTATTAAAGAATGGAAATCAAGACTATAATAAATGACAATTCAAATACTCGTACGACATATAATTGGTTATATAATCCTCATAAAAGTGAGAGTCTTATGAAGAGGCTAAAAATCAAAGTGTAATGATCAAATACATTAGACAAATGAAAAAGGTTTTATTTAATATTAATGAAAACATATATATGAACCCAGAAATGATAAGGTCTTCGAGACATACATTGCTAGGAAGACGCGACGAAACCCTAGAGAGAGAGATGAGTGTATCAATGTCTGGCCTGAGATTTGTTTGTCGGAAAACCGGAGATGGTTTTGTGCTGATCAAGCAGTTTTTAGGCGAAGAGTTTGAAAGGTAGGTGCAAATCTTGGAGGAAGAGAGAGGGAGATGAGAGTAATGGCAGAGAGTATTGAGAGGGTGCAAAGAAATTAAATGGTCAGAGTGAGACACTTTATTATAGAGATCGAGGGAGAGCAGAGAGAGACAGTGTTAAAAAATTTGTTTTGTTCTATTATGCACTATTGTTTGTATTATAGTATACTTGGATGACGGCTAACATGCTAATCACGCTATTATTAATATTATATAGTTCTAAAATGTTATTAACTTTTATAAAAACAACTTAATGAAAATAACCAAATTAATCTTTGCTTGTATAGCTACAAGCCAATACATTATCTGCATGATAAAATTAGATAATATTTCAAATCTAAATTAAATAATATTACGATTTGTAAGTAATTTAATTAAACTTTACATTACTTTAAAATTAACATTTTCTTAGATGAAATTTCTATATAGAGAAAGTTATTTGACTATAATCGAATTTTCTTATTCAGTTAATTAAGGAGCTATATATATATATATATTCTAGATATACACTCGTATGATAAGTAAATATTTATTTTAAAGACAAAATAATTTCGTTATTCTATAGCGTGCAATAATGCTTATTAAATACTACAGATTACACCTTAAAAGTGATAAATATTTAAATTAAATTCATGCATTCATATATAATTACACTCTTTATCACGCAAATTAAAGATATATAAAGATATTGCATATTTACTTCATTATTCCATTAGCTTTTACATTCAAGTTTATACTCCTTTTTCTTGTCAGCGAGTTTATATAAACTTGATTAAAAAAACAACTAATTTTTTTTTTAATATGTAATCTTATAAAAAATTAAATATGTACGTATGTACACATATAGATGGAGCTGTATGTAAATGATAGAGTGGGGATAGATTTTTTAGCATTGAATGTTAACACAGAGGCTGCATGGCTTCGGCCATTTACTGCTCTCATGCCTCTCTTGCACTTAACCTCCTCTTCATTCTTACTCTTCTACTAACAAAAACTAATACATTTGAGTTTTTTTTCTGAAAGTTAAAATTTAAAAGAACTGCTACATGTACGTATCTAAACGTCATCGTAGATAAAAGATATAAGGGGGCATCATGAAGAAAATAAAATATCGCATGAGTTTTGAATCGAGGCCGTGAATGTATGTTCATCGTGTCAACCTGATTACAACTATGATTAATTTTGTTTTTCTGCTTCTTAGATGGGCCGTAAGACTGTGATAAATTTTAGGCCCGTCAACCAGAGCGGCAAGGCCCAAAACTAAACACCACTGAGCCCAACAAGCATTTATTTTAATAACCTAATTTCAGGTCGTTTCCAATAACTAAATATAGCAGCTTGGATGATCTTCTAAAATAATACAAGAACGTGGATTTGAGACATGACACACCATAACAGCTTATTATAGTTTTTTTCAACTTTTTTTTTTTGTTTAACCTGGGGGTATCCCAGGCCCAGAAGACCCAGACTAATCCCCAAGGGGAAGGAATGACCACGGATAGACGCCCCTCCCAGTTTTTCAAATGGGCCGAAAGCATGGCCCATATCCGTGTAGGTGACAAGAGTGTTGCAAGGTAGTTCCCTCCGGCGTGGATCGAACCCCCTACCTGGGTACAGGCGGAGACCCGTCCCAACCATTGGGCTACAAAGTCTCGTCAGCTTTTTTCAACTTTGAGAGCTAAGAAGTAATAAAACAACTCCCCTAACTACGTGTTGTCCAAAGTTAATAATAACTTTTCAAATAGCAAAAGATTATCTGAATCTTTATTAGTCGTACGTAGCATGATTTTGATTTTTTCTGTTTAGTAGAGCCCTGCAATGTCCTCCTCCTCCTCTGTTTTTCAAACCTAAATAAAGAAACAAAAGAAAACTGCAAATGGGTTTATCTAAACACCACTTGACACTTCTCTATGGACGTTTTCAATGACTCTGGATGGTCTATAAAAGGCCTGCGACTCTCTCCTCCAAGTTTTACAGTGGCCATCCCATGCATGACTGTCTTGCAAGTTTTCTTCCAGTTGACATGTCAAACGATAACCTTGTAAAATAACATTATTTTAGGTTCCCTCTAAAATAACAATATAAATGTATGTTAGTAACAAAACCCAGTATTGTTATTAAGGAGTGTGTGAATCACACGTTCCGTGATTAGTCTGCTAGACGTGAGGTTATGGCAAGAGGACAAAAACTTTAGTCACAAGATAAAATAACGAACACGTCCACAAAATTCAATTTAAATACCGTTGTTTTGCAATTATTGAGTGAATATGACATGTAACATTACAAAAATAAACTAGCGTTTGTGGGGTGGTGGTAATGGAACCTCGGCTGAGGTGCCCGCCACCCGACTTCGAGTGCTGGCCACAGCGGATTTAACATGGTTTCCGTTTGACCCCCAGGACCGCCTTCGGGTAGATAGTCGGACGCCCAAATAGTGTCCGGAGACCTGAGTTATCAAAAAAAAAAAAAAAAAAAAAAAAAAAAAACATTACAAAAATATCTATAAAATCATCACACAGTTTTTCAAAAAAATGCCTGTAGCTTTCAATATTTATATCTTTAGATATTAACAACTTACGAAAGTGTCCCATATCTTTTGTTATTAAGAAAACTGCACCATAACTTTTTTTATTGATAAACTGCGCTTGATCTATTTAGTAATCAAACGAAAAGGCCTCCTTGAGCAGAAAAGATGATATTTATTTTAAGCCCCCGTCGGTTTATTTATAAGTTAGCATTGTGTGAAGTTTTAATAGTCCTCTATTCTCCTTATAATAGAATGACTTGAAATTGATTCGCATGTTACAAAGAAAGATTGGTTCACGTTACAAGCGACAACAATTAAAGACAAAACAAAAAACTCCAAATAAGAATGAACGTGGTGAAGTTGGAATACATATACTAGTTTTATGTTCTTATTAACTTATGCTATCTTCGCATATGAAATCATTGCTACCAAATCCCTTAATTAATCTTATATACTATTATCTTAAAGAATCATAATAATCATGGAATGCTCTCTTGCCCGTTAGTAATTTGTTCGTTGCGGTTCTCTTAGTTGTATTATTAGGGATTAGGTCGAGTCCACTGTAATTTTGCCATAAAGAAAGATCAGTGGTATCACGAAACGAGCTGTTCATTAGTGAAACAACTGATTCTTAGGGTATTAACTGATGATAACAACAAAATTATATATTCAAAATCAGGAATAAATTGGTCTTGTTTTGGTCAATAATCTAAAACTATATGTCTATAATCTCAATAATATATTAACTTTTTTTTTTGTTGATTGTGACAGTATAAGGCTCAATACAATCCATAAAGTTTGCCTCCGAGTTGACATGTTACCTACAACTTACTCTAGCTCCATTTACGGACCAAACATTCACCTTCTTTATAGCTTATCTAATTCTTACTTTATCACTATAAATAGATATAGTTAGTTTAGAATTAGATGATTTGAAATTCGGCGTTTTAATCACTAGTCAGTGAAAATATATTAATTTTGTTCACCAAATTAAAAATTTAAAATAAGAAAGAGGAGTTATACATTCAGTTCTCCTAAACAAGACCAAAGTGTTATGAAATACATCATTGTATGCCAATTTTAATAGAATTTATTCATACTATAATAAATAAATAAGTATTGTGTCAAATTTTAAATAAAAGTATATAGAGAAAAAAACGCACCCCCCACCCCAGAAAAAAGGTTCAGTCAAATAAACAAAAAAAACCAAAAAGGCCATGTAAATACACATTAGTAGTATTTTTTTGGTTTTGTCAAACATATTAGTAATACTTAATAGTACAAAAAAAAATTCAAAAAATATTCGAATATTTTCTAAGAACATATGAATTGGAGTGAAACATAAAATTTACTCAATAGTAAACCATTTTATTTTGAGACATTTTATATTATATCTATTGATTCGAAACTTTCAAGTTTTATTGTGAATGGCGTTGAATCCGCTGATTATAAGTCCAAAAATAAAAATAAAAGACAACTCACAAGAGCACATGTTAGTTAGCTTAGATGGACCCAGGCACACTACCAAACATGCAAAATGTTTTTATATAAGCTATTTTAACGTCTCAACACACCACACATTGAACACAATCCTCCCAAAGAAAAACATTGTGTCTCAGAAAACCACAAAATATAAAAGATGAGGTGCTTGACAACTGTTGCTCTTTCACTCTCTCTGTTTCTTGTGGGATTGGTCGGACCAATCCAAGCTCAATTGCAAATGAACTTCTACGCCAATACTTGTCCTATTGCCGAAAAGATTGTTCAAGATTTTGTCTCAAACCACATTTCTAATGCTCCTTCTCTAGCCGCTGCTCTCTTGAGGATGCATTTCCACGACTGTTTTGTTCGAGTAAACTATATGTTTGCTCTTATATTTTGATACATTCTATTTGGTTACGAATTATTTAGTTTTCTACCATAACAAATTCAATTTTAACACGGATATATTCATGTAGGGATGTGATGGATCAGTGCTTATAAACTCGACGTCAGGAAACGCAGAGAGGGACGCAGCTCCTAACCTAACGGTTAGAGGGTTTAGCTTCATCGATGCAATCAAAGCTGTGCTCGAAGCTCAATGTCCAGGAATCGTCTCTTGCGCTGATATTATCGCTCTAGCATCTCGAGACGCCATTGTTTTCACCGTAAGCATCTTCACATGCCATTATTGTAGATTACAAAATTTAGCATCTCTCATCATAAATTTTGGTACGTGGTAGGGAGGACCAAACTGGAGTGTACCGACCGGAAGAAGAGATGGGAGGATATCGAACGCGTCAGAGGCATTAGCCAACATCCCTCCTCCGACCAGTAACTTCACCAATCTTCAGACACTCTTTGCAAACCAAGGACTTGATCTTAAAGACCTTGTCTTACTCTCCGGTATAGCCTAAACCCACATATAAATCACACATTACTTTAATAATCGCTAGGAATGTCTCAAAACAAAATATTTTCTATCCATGTTACAAATAAATGTAAGTTATAGACGCAATTTGTTCTTGATGTTTACATGTCGCTTTCATTAATTTATAATATTTTATAGTGTCATAACTCTAGTAAAACATTGTGACGTACGTTTTTTTTCTAAAACATAACGTTTCAAGATTTTTATTAGAAAATGTGTGGTGTTTGTAACAGGGGCTCACACTATCGGTGTATCTCACTGCTCGTCTTTCACAAACCGTCTCTATAATTTCACGGGTCGTGGAGACCAAGATCCTGCCCTAGACAGCGAATACGCAGCCAATCTCAAGTCTAGGAAATGTCCTAGCCTCAACGATAACACGACAATCGTGGAGATGGATCCAGGGAGCCGTAAGACGTTTGATCTTAGTTATTACCAGCTCCTTCTCAAGCGTAGAGGTCTGTTTCAATCAGACTCTGCTCTCACCACTAACCCCACAACGCTCTCAAACATAAACCAGATCTTGAAGGGTTCGGTGGAGGGTTTCTTCTCAGAGTTTGCCAAGTCTATGGAGAAAATGGGTCGGATCAATGTCAAGACTGGGTCAGCAGGAGTGGTTAGAAAGCAATGTTCCGTTGCAAATAGTTAAAGGGGTACTAATTTTGAGTATGTGGGAGTTTGGGGGTATTTGAGAAAAATTGATAAGGATGATGATTTGTGCATGGACTTGGTCAATAAAGAGATGTTCTTTGTCTTCTACGAATCATGACATTTTTTAGTTGGTTCGAGTACATTGCCTTTTTTATCATGTCTGACATGGTTGGAGTTGGACTCTAGCAGCATTTCAAAACAATCAAAAGGATTAGAAGAAAGTCGTGTCTCAGTAAATGGGTTTCTAATAATACCATCAACAACAAATAGGCATGTAAATTGTTGCCCATCAATAAACTTGTAAAACAAATATAGATTGTAAAAACAGATAAATTATTTTATACATCTTTTTAAAAAAAAAGTTTTTATTTGTCCAAATTATTTAATTGACAGTCGTTCATATTGGCTCTGAGTTTTCTACTAGTTGAAATTGTTTAATTATTTATATTAAAATTTTATATGTTTAGCGCTAAATAATTCATATGGTAAATTACTTTAAACCATATTATCTGATAAAATTATTTTGTAATTTCAAAAAATATTACCTTGGTAAATTATTTCACATTTTAGAAAGAAATATTTAAGCAAAAAAGAGATTTTTAAAAATCTCCTTGTATGTCATATAGATAACTAAAATGAAATAAAATTAGAAATTAGAAATTTTTGTTAGTTGTGTATTGAATAGATAAATGATATACAAAAATGTGTATATAATTTAATTTTAAAGTAAAATGTTAAACTAATTTTAGATATAAAAATCATAACTGAGATTATGTTTTCCATCGACAAACTTATAAAAAACTATATCAATTGTAACCATTTGGCCAAAACAAGTAGTATATAACTTATTTTGTCGTTGCATATTCAAAGATTCTCCATTCAATTACATATGTTTCATAAAGGATGTAACGGCCGGTGAAAATAGTTAACCAAAAAAACTCAAAAGTTTAAAGACAACAAGATGATTAACAGTTTAATATATAGTATACAGAAATTATTATTTGAAAAAAAAAAACTATTTTGCAACGAAATAGGTTAAGTTTGGATTGCAATGGAAAACAAAAACGGGGTATAACAGCATACTAGTTACGCTGCTACTAGGGATGCATATAGATTAACTCATCCTCTTTACACTCTCGAATCCCAATTTCCATTACTTTTCCATCGGTCGAAGTAGGTGAAATATCACAACACTGTCTTCTCGGAGCTTTCAACTACCACATCCAAAAAAAGAAGAAGAAATTAACCATGATAAGTAATACTTAAAACAAATAGAAAAGATAACGGCTTTAACTGGATGTTATAAAAGGAATTAATGGAATTAAATGAATGATAATTTTTGGAATCCAATGGAATAGAATTGTTGTTCCACTTATTCCAGAATAATTTTGATGTGGAATAATTTTTCAAGTGAGTGTTGTATTTTTTTCTGGAACGACAAAGAATAATATGGAATGAGATGGAATACTCTTTTCATTTTTCAATTGCAACTGGTGACTATTTTTTGAAATGAGAATGAAATAAATATTTTGAAAGTTTCTATTCCAAAAAATTACATTCCAGTTACACCCAACATTTAAAGTAATCTTACTTTTATATGCTGTTATTTAGAATTTAACAAGTAATATATCAAAAATAAATTTCACTTTTAGATGATTTATGTAAAATCACAATTCAACTGTTATTTAAATAGAAATTTCAAAAACTCATTTAAAATCTATTGTTATTGAACTTGACATTTCATAAAGTATTCTCAAATCCATCGTTATTGAAAATATTTTAAATTTTGGAGTTTTAACATTTTAAGTAATTTTAGAGTGTTTGGGTAGAGTTCCTTAACTAAAAAATAAAAATTGAAATATCATGCTTTTAGGTGATATTTTAGGATGGTTTAACAAAAATCACTTAAAACTCTTTAATTTCTTTAAATCATCAACAAACTCACTAAAAATCAAATCAATTCAAATGTAAAATTTTACATTGAATACATCCTCTAATATAATTTTAAAGCTTAAATGTAAAATTAATTCATTCCACTTCAATTACTAAAATGGAGATTTTTTAAAGTTACGTATCAAATATTTCATTTGCCAAACTAAAATAGAAAAGGTATCAAAACCCCCTGATGTATTTCCAAACATTTATCTTCTTTTTATAAACATTTTCGAAGGCCTCATCTTGTAAATGATATGTAATATTGCTAATTTGCTGGTGCCTAATTTCAACAAATACTTACTAATCTAACAAATGATTTTTCACCGATGACCAAATATCACTGTTGATCCTATCTATTATCAATACTAAAACAGGATTTGTTTAGCCCCAAAATAAGAAAAGGTATAAGTTTACGTACTTGTCTGATATCGGGATCGAGTCTTGTCGAGAACACTCTAATCTCTTCAATATTACGAGGCGATGAAATAGGATCATACGTGCAGTTCTCGTAAGCTTGCTTATACACACTTTTAATAGTTCCATCATCGGGAGTTGAAGAAACATGTTCCATGAAGAATGTGACAGGTCTTTTGCAAGGATCAGGATCAAACTCTCTTATGTTGAATGTGTACACACTTGCCAACCCTCCCATATCTTGCCATGGTCGGAACGTTTCTTGTGTTCGCAAAACATCAATTAGAAACATATGCCTACTCTCAATCTAACATTTGAAACAACAAATTAATTTAATTTAATACCATTAAATTACTACAATCATGCAACAACAAAAAACCATGTATCTACTTAGGACTAGACATTTTAAACTACATAAACCAAAGATAATGAAACCGAATTTTAATTTGAATATTCTTTTACTAAATAGACAAACTAAACCGAACAAACTGAAATTTTTTTTGATATACTATTAGACAATTTTTTTTATTGGCTGGAAAAAATTTCAGTTTCTAGATCGTTGAAAGAGTCAAGATGTTAAATTTTAATTCCAATAACCAATGAAATTCGAATTCAGATCTGTATTGGGATTTAAGCTCTCTCAAAACCAATGGGTAGCTACATCTGTATAAATGTTAATTAGACATTTTCTAACGTTAAGGTTGACAAAACGATATTAACCTGAACAGTATAGCCCCAGGAGACAGAGATGGTCCAAGAGTACCGACGGTCGTAGCAAACGGTGAGTTGAAATATACGGAGAGGATCAAGTTCTACGGCGGTGAAGAGGTGTTGGACGGCGGAGAAAGTGGTTGAGTTTGGGTAAAGTGGGTCAAGGTGGGACATGTGGTGTAGAGACACCAACGGTCTCGTTGAATGTGATGTCAATATTCCCAATGCATTTCCATTCACATCAAACTGCATAAATAAATAAATAAATAAACAGATGAACGTTTAATCAGTTTTTTAAATTTAATAGAAAAATACCTTATGATAGATCTAAATTTTTTTGTCATTAAAATAGATTTTTTAAAAATAAGAAGTAAAATATATTTTATTAAATAATATAAATATATATTTATATTTTGAGTTAATTAATCTAGATTTTGATTTAGAGTTATAGGGTGAGATTTTGGAGATAAATTTAAAATTAAATATTTTTTAAAAAATATAAAAAAATTATTTTGATCATTTTTTTTTAGAATTTATGTTTGTGACAAAACTTCAAAAAATTCTATCTCAGAAATTTATCCAATTTAATAACTATATATATATATATATATATATATATAAATTTACAATTTTATAAAACCTGATGGAAGCCAGGCTCGTGAGACAATCCAACACCAAGCTCAAGCACACAAACATGAACCCTAGAGTCTCCTCCGAACAAATGTGGATACCGTTCGAGACACGAATCAAGATTTTTAGCTAAAACTTTAGCCAACGAGCTGCTTAAAGCGAACCCTCCACCGCCAAACGCCATGTCATTTCCAAACAACCAGTTCTGGTGATAAATCTCCGAGTTAGTTCCTATGTAATACCATGATCTGTGGTCGTATTTAGAGAGCGTCCGTGCAAGGTTTTCCGAGATGAATATCGTGTCGTCGTCTCCAAAAACGTACCATCTTACTTCATCTGCGGAGTTATTGAATATTCTTACAGTTTCTAAAACGGACCGCCCGATCCTAATCGCGTTTCTGTTGCCGCCTTCCCAAGTGTATCTGCATGGTCAATAATTTAATAGGGCCGATTCGATTTAGTTATACTTTATTTAGAAAGGTAAATTAAAAGAGTAAAACTGTAATATTAATAACGATTATAGTGAATCGAGTTGTTTTTGTTATATGGTTTTGACTATTAGAACATGAACTGAACTACTGAAAATAAAATTTGCTGGTTACAAATCTTTTTAGAAATTTTACATGTACTATTGGTTTGGACTGTATCTGTATAAATTTTACTGTAAAAATTAATTTGTAATTTCTTTTTATATAGTTATATATAGTATATTTGTAAAAATTAAGGAGAAAAATACTATTATAATAGTCTTTTTGTTTTTATAAAATAAAGTCCTACAATTTTTTTTGTTTTAGCTTTAAAAATTATATATATATATATATATATTGGTAATTATATGGTTGTAGATAGAAATTAAAGTTAATGTCACTTGTTACATTCCAATCAATCACCATACTATAAACTTTAAAGTCATTTGCAAACAGTTTTAAAATTGTTAACAAATGAGTTTTAAGTTCCTAAATAAGTAATAGTATAACGATGATATTAATGTTTTCATAGTTCTTTTTTTTACCATAATCTTCTTTTTATTCATCTTTTCCTTCCCCTTCAATAGGGACATTGTTTTGTTTTCATAGTTACCTGAACCGTGAAGTATCTTCAGAAACACAAATCGGAGGAAGGAGATGAGAATCTGTGTTGTTCTCCAAAGACGAGAGAGGTTGGTCAACAAAGACACACCCTCTCATTCTCTGAGCATCCCACCAAAGCTTAACATAATCTCTACGTTCAGGCCATGAGTTAGAGCTCGATCCGATCCCGAAGACGATGTGATCGATCTTTGTTAGGCTTTGATAATCTTGAGTAGATGAGAAGTAGGCATTAATAATGTCTTTAGACTGAAGCATTGATACTGAGAGGGAGGCGAGAAGGTAGACAAAGAAATCACAACAGAAAGTAATATGCAATTCATCATACGGCTTGAGATAGTCGAAGAAGAAGAGGATGAAGATTTGGCTTTCCATACGGGTCGAAGGAGATGCATGATCCTTAGAGGTCTAAAGAAATGTATATGAAGAGAACAAAATTATGTTTAATACCTATATATATATATAAAGAGCTCAAAATGTATAATGGTACAACGATGGCGATGTTAATGTGATGGTCACGGTGGCTATAGGCGGTTGTATAGTGGCGCCGGAAAATGAAGTTTTGATCATAGAGAGAGTAATGGAGAAACGTAAGATGAACTTTTAATGTAAGTATTTAATGTGGCCTAACAATTTAAAACTAGTTGTGATTTGGCACGGGAGCTAAAGCGTAGACAAAGATTGAGCTTATTAGATTATACTAAATTTGTTTTAATTCCTTTATATAGAAATTTTAATTTAAGTGTGTGAGTTTTTCTGGACTCGTAAATTAGTTGTTTCTCGACTTTTAAAGAATGAACAATTAAATGTAGGATATGTTTATAATTTTGGTAATGAATTTATCTAACGGTAGTGAATGGAATTCAGTTTTCGTAACAACATATCCTTTTCTGTTAAATTGACGATGATATATCAGGTTATTAAATGTTTGTTGAAGAAATTAAAGTATTAGATGTTTAGTAAGTGTGTAATTAGATGTTCTTAAGAAACTATTTTTGTGACAAAAAATATTAGGACTATCATATGATATTTTTCTAAATTAAATATGATATAAACATTGGATAAAAAAAATGAAAATTATCAAAAATACTATTTTCTTATTATCACTTTTCATATTTATCTTAATCACTTTTACCATTATTTTTTGAGAGGAAAAACATAATTATAATTACTAGGTTAAAATTAATCTAAAACTTAGGGTTTAGAGTTGAGAGGTAGGATAAGATAAGGTTTATTAATGTAAAATTTAGGATTATAATTAATTTTAAAAAATGTCTTTTAAATAAAGGTAAAAATGAAAAGTAGTATCAATAATGTGGTAAACATGAAAATTTCTCTAGAAAAATGATCATCTACCAAATAAATTCAAAATGTAATTATGTTGGAAAAAATAAATCTCTCTACGCATCATTATTTTTTTTTGAGAAAAAATTACAACCAAAATTATAAAAGCTTCCAAAAAATATTTTTAACAAATTTCTTGAATAGAATCCATGACCAATATAGAGTTTTTGACCCCCATGTGAAATTTTGAATTGCACTTCAAACGTGTGCTATAAAAAACCTAGGCAGAAAATCAAAGTCCAAAAATCATGAATCCATGATCATATGATCGCAACCATCTTTTTATTAGGTCATGATTTTATTAGTCTCGTTATTAGTTGCTCGTGGGTCATAATCATATTCTGCACCAGCTTTTGTAAATCTTCCTTTCAGTCGTCTCTTCGTATCAGCTGTAGATTTTCGAGATTCATATCTAATTTGCTTCCCAAACCTGCATGCATCCTACCTATTATCTCTTTTTTTTTTGAACCTTGCTACCTATTGTCTTTCATGTGTTTTATCTATACTAAAAAAAGAAGAAGCAAATTTAGTCCATCAAATATTTATTCATACTTGCGTTTCTTCTTCTTTGCGAAAAATCTCTTCAACGCTTCTGATCGTGCTTGCGGATCATATGCACGAGAACGAGATGCAGGTGTCTCATCATCCCATAGTGACATATCATGGACATCGGTCAGAGTCAACAAGGACGGCCCACAATCAAGTTGAGTAAGAGCATTATTATGGATCTCTTCCTTTGCCTTTGAGCAAATCATTTGATTCTTCTTGTAATCTTCACAACTTTCATTAGCCAAATCTTCAGTGTTGTAATCTTTATGTGTGACCGATGATAAAGATGGTATAACCTGCTATACCCCAAAAAAACAATCAGAACATATATCAATATGGGATAGATTCAAGCTGATGTTTTGTTAATACCTCTGTCTTGGTGTATGCATCGTGTTTCGTTATTTTATCGATTAGCTGATCAGTTAGGATCAATTCATCCGCGGTGAAACATTCTTTTAGGTCGAATAATGCCTTGTAGTCGTCAAAATTGTTCAGAAAAATGTTCTCTATCTCTTTAGTTTCGTAACAATCGAAGCCTGAACATGAACTGTCCTGCTTAAAGTGACACATGCACAAAGACACACAGAATCGAAATAAGACCAAAAATTCATCGTCTAAATAATAAAATCCCGATCTAGCTGTAATTAACTATGAGAATATACCTTAGGAATGTCCAAATAATCGGGTTGAAGCTTTTGTTGCACTTGATGATCACTACTATTCTTTGTATAATTGTCAAAATGTTGAAAAGTTCCAAAAGATGATGATAAGTCTCCATAACTGGGAGGTAAAGGGAAAAATGGAGATCCCCGATTGGGATCAAAGAAAGAAGATGAAGAAGAGGAGGAAGAGGAATCAAGATCCAAAAGTGGTGAAAAACTATAACCCGAATTATTATTAGAAACGTTACAAAGAAGAATATGTGAGGCGTCTGAAAAACAGGTTTGGCATAGGGACAATCCTTGGTCATGGCACTGGACAGCCGCGGTCTGCGAAACGCAGTTATTGCACAACAGAAACCGCAAGTGATCGGGACTATCCAGAGTCACATAGTGCAAAGTCCAGTCGCACTGTAAACAAAACCTAGCCAAATGAGTCTCACAATGAACCATGGCTCTTGTCATATTGCAATAGTCGCACATCGGTGATCCCATTATTTTCACTTTTACACACAAAAACAAAACTAAAAAAAAAAAAAAGATACGAACAACTTTGATAAATCTGATATGAGATTTCAGATTATGATATTCACAAATCACACGTAACATGCTTTTGCTTTCCCAGCTTTGTCTCTTAATTTATAGTTAACATGTTCAGGATAAGTAAGGGTAATTTTGTACGTGGCAAATGTAGAAGGCATGCAGATCGGGATATTCCGTTTGCTTGTGAGGGTTTGAGTGGTATGTTAGGTAAATAAATGGGCAGTGATGACTCTTTTTGGACGAATAGTATGGAGACAGGTGACGCAAAAAACGAATCTATTAACGAATATTTCGATTTTTTTTTCAAGTTTAGAATAAGATTTGTTACAAGGATCTTAACGTTTCGACTCTGTGTATAATTTAAACCTCACTATATGTCATAATAATGTTTTATTCCATCTCATCTTTATCCATGCTAAATAATTACTGACCTATATCACGTATCCGCAAATTGTGTCATTTGAATTTTTGTCATCTGGTTAAAACAAATCCTCTATTAACTTTTTTTTTGTGTGCTAAATCTCTATTTAAATCTCTATTTACTTGCAAACTTTTGCCAAAAATATCCCTTTGAGAGCATCTTCAACTTACTTTTATATTTATTTCTATAATATTATTTAGAGGCAAAACTATTCTAATTCATCTATATTTCTTCTTCTAAGACAATTTCTAATGTATTTTACTATTTTTCCTATATAAATAAAAGAAAGTAGTAATTTCTATAGAGGAGCAAATAAAGATGTGTTGGAGTAATTTTGTCTCTAAAATTATTATATAGATAAATATAGAGGAGGGTTAGAGATACTCTTAAATATAGATTGTTATTTTCCTCTATTTATAGAAAACAAATAATTTTCCTCTATATTTTACTCTATATTTGAAAGTTTTTATTTCAAAAAGATATGTTAAAGCAAATTTCATTTTTCTTATGGAATTCTTCTATTTTAGTTAAGAAAATAGCAAAATATATTGGAAATAGTTTACAAAAAAAAAGTCAATCCAAAAATGACTTTTGTGTTCGTCGTAATCTTCCCTAGGGCTTTTTGCGTTTTTATTTGTTTAGTCTTTTTGTTGGGCCCTTCTTGTAATGTTTGGAAATTTGTTAATAAACTTTCAGTCGGAAAAAAAATATATAGAAAACTTCAAATCTTTTATTGCTACAAAAAAAAATCAAATCTTGACATCCTTATAAGTATTCAATTTATACAACATGTGAAAAAATATAGATAAAAATATCATGTCTGACTAGTAAATTTCCCATCCCTCTCCAACGCCCACATAACTTTACCTTATTATACTATTATGATAAATAAAATACGAACATTCTAAGTTAGCATTTTATACGAGCTTTCACACACAAATACGAGCTTTCACACACAACATTTTTTGGAGATGATAGTTGTTACATACAAAACGACAGAGACAATGGCATGAAGGAAACACACTTTGCCTCCTAGAGATAGAAAATGTTTGTTTGTGAATCCACATTGTGATCTTGACTCTCTGTTCGTCCATATGCCCATCATAAGTATCCCCACTCCAGCAATTGCTACAATCCTGTTCTCCACCATCATCCAATCCACAGACACCACCACCACCACCAAGTGTCAATTTCATAACAAATATTCAAGTAATATTGTATACGTATTATATATATATAACAAATGTTAATGCGTTGGATACGCTAGCAAAATTTAAATATTAAAACAATTATGTCATCTATTTTCACTTTTTAGAGTAATAAAGTTTTAGTTACCAAGTGAGAGAAAGACATGCTATGTTGATGTATCCACTGATCTTAGGTACGGCGAGTACTTTGACCATATTGGAGATACTGCATCCTATTATAATGGCAATGATATGAGCTGCTACCAAACATCCTAATGCTATTATCCCTAACACGAAAGCTTCTTTACTTGGAGATTTACACTCGACTAACCATATCCTCTTGTGTTTCACCTGCATCAGGGGAATAACATAAGTGCAACCATCATCGTCATCATTATCATCATTTTTTACTATGGTATATATAATATGTACCTTTTGTTGGGCGTCTTCTCCTCGCATTGCCACGAAACCAGCGACGATATCTAATCCCACGATCAAAAATATACAAAAAACTATTATCACACTAATGCATCCACTCTTCCCCTCTTTTTCCCTATCTCCCATTTTTATTATATTCAAAGTTTGATCTTCAATCTTCACTTTCAAAACACACAAGAAAATAGTGAATCAAGAAGAATAGAGATCGGATTATTTGTTGAAGTTGATAGTATTATGTGAAGGGAGCAAGTATGGTACTTCATCTTCTGAGGAAAACAGATTAATATATAACTAGATCATGACACCCGAGCAGACTTTATTTTAAATTGATTAAACAAATTTATACTTTAATTGAATGCTATTTAGTGTTAAGAGATTTTTAGCTATATAATATTATTTTTATGCGACTTTATTATTATTATGATAATTGTTTTGTGTAGTTTATCTAGCTAATAATTTGGTTTTTATTATCATAATTATTTTTTTGTTTAAAATTAGTGTTAGTATTTACCTTCAGATAATTTACATTTTGAACATTTTCCTCATTATTTTTATTATATTTATTATACAGTGTAGTTTTCAATGTATAATCTTTATATATATTTATTTATATTTTTGTAATAGATATTATTGAATTATTATGTTACTTAAATAAATTATATAATATTTTATCAGATTGTAAATTAGTGTATACAAAAATAATTGATGTTGCTAAAATATAGAAATACAAATACATTTTTGTGTTCATATATTATATATCATATAAATTACACTTATATGAGTACCCTTATGCTCTATATATTTCAATTATAACATAAAACTAAGATTTTTGATGGATTAAAATGTATGTGAATTTTATTCAGTTAGCTATATAATACTCTATATCTTTATTTTTGCATACATTTTTATGAAATCATCCTGAATTTTTTTTTGGAAAAAACCAACAAAAACAAAATTGGATATAAGTAGAGATTTGGCCCAATGAACTTTGTTAATTATCTATATATAAATTAAAGTGCATCATCTTACAGTTATTTTTTACCGGAAACAACAAATAAATGTTCGTACAATCCTTTTGTTTTTTTTCTGTTTATGTCGGATCTCCACAACCATGCGATTCTTTTTTGTCTAATCATAGAAACGGTTTTATTTATATAGAGTATTTAATTTAATATAAAAGTTTATTTAATTTAAATTAAGATATTTTTATTTATAAAAATATAAATAAAAATATTATTTCATATTTACTAAATACTAAACTGTATAAGATATTATTAAATTAAATTTTATTATTTCAACTCTTTTCGTTATAAAATTTTGATAAAATCTTTGTAATTTCTTTGATTATATACGATATATATTGATAAAAAAAATATAAAAAAAATATTTGATGTCAATTTATCAAATTTTATTTATATAAAGTATTTAATTTATATGAAAATTTGTTAAAATTTAAATTAAATTAATTTTTTTATGAAAATAGAAATAAAATAAACCATTAAATTAATTGATTTGATATTTGATGAAAATTATTTTGTAGTATTTAAACCTACAAATATAATTTATAATTATTTTGATAAATTATTTGAATGTTGTAGTCAATTATAATAATTATAATACTATTATGAAAAATAAAATACGAACATTCACAAATTAGCATTATATACGAGCATCACAAACAACATTTTTTAGAGATGATAGTTGTTTATATACAAAACGACAGAGACAATAGCATGAAGGAAACACACTTTGCCTCCTAAAGATAGAAAATTTTTGTTTGTGAATCCACATTTGGATCTTGACTCTCTGTTCGTCCATATGCCCATCGTAAGTATCCCCACTCCCGCAGTTGCTACGATCCTGTTCTCCACCATCATCCAATCCACAGACACCACCACCACCAAGTGTCAGTTTCATAACAAATATTCAAGTAGTACATAATATATAACAAATGTTAATGTGGATGATATGCTAGCAAAATTTAAATATTAAAACAATTATGTGATGATTATGATATCTACTTTTTTTAAGTATTAAATTTTTAGTTACCAAGTGATAGAAAGACATGCCATGTTGAGATATGCACTGATCTTAGGTACGACGAGTACTTGGACTATATTGGCGATACTGCATCCTATCATAATGGCGATGACATGAGCTGCTACCAAACATCCTAATGCTATTATCCCTAACACAAAAGCTTCTTTGCTTGGAGATTTACACTCGAGTAACCATATCCGCTTGTGTTTCACCTGCATCAGGGGAATAACATAAATGCAATCATCATCGTCACCTTTATCATCATTTGTTTACTATGGTATATATAAGATATGTATATATGTACATTTTGTTGGGCGACTTCAGCTCGCATTGCCACCAAACCAGCGAAGATATCTAATCCGACGATTGAAAATATACAAAAAACTATTATAACACTAATGCATCCACCCTTCCCCTCTTTTTCTCCCTCTCCCATTTTTATTTTATTTTCAAGTTTGATCTTCAATCTTCACTTTGAAAACACAAAAGAGAATAGTAAATCAAGAAGACAAGAGATCGATTTATTTGTTGAAAACTATAGTATTATGTGAAGGGAGCAAGCATGCTACTCCAGCTTCTGAGGAAAATGGATTAGTATATAAAGGCTAAAGTTGGGTTGGATCTTAGCTTACGTGGAAGATGGGTAAGTGGATCATTTTGTTCACTCCTAGAGTCAAATAAAAATGTGTTTAAAGAATGGTTATCCTTTGGTCAGAAACTTTCATAGTCATATCTCTCTCATTTTCTTTTCCTTTCTCTGTAGTTTCTTTGTTTTGAATTCAAAATATTTTGGCCCAAATTTTATAATCTTCTTTGAACACAAACAAAAACTTTCTTAGTTATATCACTTCAATTTGTTTTTCCTTTCTTTGTATTTTTTTTTTGTTTTGAATTCAAAGAAAAAAAATTAGACCAAAAACTATAATTTCCTTCGACCAAGAACAAGAACCAGTTGTTCAATTTTCTTCCTGCAATTTTTGAATTGGAACTGACACATCTACTCTCAAAAATAAATATTTTACCAATAGAGCTAGTAATTTTGGATATCATTCTTTGTTTGTTCACAAAACACAGATAGATATAATACAATTTGAGAAGTCAAATTTTTAGGTATTATTCTTACAATAATACTTATAATAGTTAATTACAATGATAATTTTAAGGAATTAAATTAGTTATTAAAATATCATTATTAATATTTTTTATTCAACTTTCTTTTTTATTGATATTTGTTTCCAAGTCATTTTATTATCAAAAGGCAATATATTTCATGTAAATATATATATATATATATATATAACTTTTTATATTTAAAATATGTAATTTAATAAAAGCAAATTTATGTTTATATAAATCAAAAAGATATTCTTATATGAAAAGGTAATATTTAATATAAATATAAATATACAATAAAAATTATATTTGAAGTATTTAAATCGTTTTGTTAATAAAATTCATTCATCTTTGAATAGATGAAAAATTAAGGTGAATATTATAATGTGACTATGTAATTAAGGAAGATTTCAAATAATTCAGTTGGGTACATATGCTATCGAGTCAACCGTTACAACCGTTATTACATGTAATAAAATCGGTAAAAAGTTTTAATACTTATGATGTTGTTACTCCTCTAGAAACAAAATTTCTATTTAGAATGTGTTGCATACAATTTTTACTTAGTATTGCATTAAAAAAAATATGTTGTTTACAAGAAAGTTTTCAAAACATTAAATAGTTTGAACAGAATTTATGTTTATGTATTTTTAAAAATCATTTGAGTCCTTCATACTAACAATTTTGATTAAAATGATAAAATTTCATTAAAATAATGTAAATTTTTGTCTAGTCTTAAATAATATTTTTCATTTTTTTAGGTAAAAAAATTTATAAGTGATTTGTGAATTTTCAAAAATTTACAATATCAATAATAAACTAAAATTAACAAAATATAAAATTATGTTAAAACAACATATAAACACCAAATTAAAATCAAATTAGAATTTAAAAAAAAAATATTATATTAAAATGATATTTAGAAAAAAAAATATGTTAAAACAAAAGGACTCATAAAAATAGTCTTAACTAAAGTAATATAAAATATAAAACTAAACAAGACAAAAATAAATATTAATAAATTATTATAGTTTTGTTTATTGTAAATATTTATTTACCTGATGAGCCTCGTAGTTATGTATAAGTTCACACCTAAAATACAACAAAATGTATATTTCCATTACTAATGAAAACCATAAGATTGATGGTCTACTAATGGGAACACGAAAGGACTTTAAACCAACCTATTTGAATATATACTAGAGAAATACCCTAAGATAACCCTAAAAAAATTTTCGTCACAAAAATAACTCTTAAGAACAAAAAAGACAAATCTAACTTTTTTTTATTTTCAAAAAATTAATTTTTATTTTATTTTTTTCAAGTTTAAACCTAATCCCCAAAACCCACCCCATAACTCTAAACCCTAAGTCTAGATTAGTTAACCCAAAGGTTAACAAAATGACTAATATACATTTATACCCCTTGGATTAACTAATCTAGACTTAGGGTTTAGAGTTATGGGGTGGGGTTTTGGGGGTGAGGTTTAAAATTGAAAAAAAAATAAAATTAAAATTAATTTTTTGAAAATAAAAAAAGGCTAAATTTGTCATTTTTGTTCTTGAAGGTTATTTTGTGACAAAAACTTCAAAAAGGGTTATATAGGAGATTTGCCCAATATACTATTACAATCTCTTTTTATTGACGACATATACTTAACTACAAAATGTGATCTGTTACATAGTATCATGACCTGTGGGATATATAAGCTATAAGATTCTTATACATGTCCACATATATCTAATAATAATCAGATCGTCGCACTTATCCCATGTCTTTATAAGTAAAACGAATGATTACATAAGCAAATATGATAAAGTAAAGTAGGAGAAAGAAAAACAATAATATCTACTGAACAATATTTATGAAAGATAGGATTATGCAAAAAACAATCCAAAATCATGTCTCAACTAATTTACAATTGATAATGTTACATCTTTGAAAAATATATGACATGTATTTTAAAAATAAAATTAGTTAGAAAATTGTCAATAAAAATGTTATGAATTAAGAGTAATCATTAAAATTAATTTATAATACAAAAACTATTAAAACATGGTTGAGAAACTAGCAAGAATGCAGTCTAGATGCTTCCAAGTTAATTTATGTTTGAAGTGTAAGAAGAAGATCATCAACTTTTGCTGTTTTCCAATTCTCGAGCTTGTTTATTCATATTTGTAGATTGACATATTTATTCATATCCAGCCACACACAAATCTTTGACATATGGGCTTGACATTGTGATTCAAGTTTGATTCCTATTTTGATTGTCATTATTAGGTTATTTAGGTATGGGCTATTAAGCCAACCTCTGCGCTTTGTAAAACGGTAAAACCTATATGATATATCTTTGACAATGAGAAGGGTGAAGAAAAGATAACACACTTCAATACATGAACGGAGAAGGAGCAAATCCTGGCGATGATATACGATATGTTGTTGTGTTTCTCCTGCATTCAAACAAAAATAGTGTTTCTCCTAGTCCCTTATAAATAAATTACAAATAATCGACAGTTTTGTAATTTATTTATTTGTAATTTATTGTGAAAGTAACATCCGTCGTAAGCTTTTATAATAAACATAGTCCAGAGTTATTTTTTAAGGCAACATAGAAACGGTTAACCAATAAAATCAGACATAAATTTTGGAGAAAATCAAACATTTTATTACCATGCTCTCTTCAGTGTCATCTCTCCGTGTGAAAACGGTGTCGTTCTTCGGGCAAGATATTTTGCAAACGAGACACTAGTCCTTCGACGGTTACTACTCTCTCCGGCGAAGACGGTGGATGCATCCTCCGAAATGACGCAGAGAGACGGCCTCCACCGCCGCTTTCTATCGATCATCTTCCTCTTCGGAGAAAGCGGCGCGTGGCGATACACATTTCTAGAGATAGTCGTCTTACGTGCATGGGGATTATTAGCGGTGAAACATGAGTCGTCTCCATGTGTTGGAGATGAGCGATAACACTGGCGAATTAGATAGAATAACATTTTTATTATCTTGATTTGACGACGGAGAAACTGTTCATACACATACATATATCATTCATATATATGTGTATATCATAGATTTTTGAAGCTGAGTTAAAAGTTTTTTCTAGGGTAGTTTAATGTGAAAGATTATGTTTGCTTCATTTCGATTCATTTCCATACAAGTTTATAATAAAAGATATTGTTTTCTTTTTCGACTTTATCCATTGCAATTAAAAGATAATGATCTCTTTCTAAATTTATCCATCATGATATGCGATGTTTCGGTCTCTAGCTATAATATTTAGCTTTATTTTGTATGAATATATTTTGATAAGTATAACGTGTTATCTCCTCTTTTTCTTTTTCCGGAATTGTAATCTACTTCTTAAGTTAGAAAAGAAATATGAGTCAAGATACTATTATACTAAGAGCACCCGCAACGGTTAGGACCCAACAGGGGTAATTAACTATTCACTTTTTTTTTCATTTTCAGACTAAAAAAAAATATTAACTAATCACGGATCGCCACGTATACCCGCAAACAGTGTAAAGACTTCCTAATAATCAGTTCTTGGATAGAAACTTTAAGGACCGAATTCTTAATTATTCATGGAAACCACTAATTATTTAATTATTTTTTTCCAAAGATTCCCTCTTAAGGACCCCTGTTGCATATGCTCTAATAGAAATATCATTGTAATATATAGTCAGTTTCTCCTTCTAAACACGTTGGATTTTTTTTTCTTTGTTTAAAAAATTCCTGAATTTAGCCAACGTTGCGCTATGTTTAATTTCAATTGATATTTTGATCTGTAATTAGCTACTGTCAGATATTATAATAAGGCTTGAAGAATTTTAACGTCCACTTAATGTGATTAATTTTTCTATTTAAAAAAAAGTTATTAATTTTTCTATTTTACAAAAGTTATTAATTTTTCTCAGGATAGAGATATATATACTTTCGTTTTCAACTAAATTTTTCTTGTAGAAAAAGAAAATTACTTTTAGCCAAAAAGGAGTGAAAATCTAAGAAGTTTTCCTGTGCGTATCAAACAAAAAGGTTATCATACATTTTTGGACAAATAAAAGGTTATCATACGTTTTATCAATACACGTTATTGCTTTATCTTTTTGACTAATAGACTACAACTGAAATTATGTTTACAAATATACTCTACAACTCTAAAACAGCATTTGTGGTAAAACAAAATAAGAAAAATCTAAATCGATATTTATTAGTAAACATCTCGTAATAACAAAACTATAAACTATACGTGTAATGATTTTTTTCTGCTATTTTTAAGCCCATTTAGCTAAGAGTGACATAATTCCAGCACCGATAAGAAGAGAGATATGGGCCATAATTCGAAGCCCAGTGTTAGATTGCATCTTAGGGTGCATAAAATCAGCTGCAAGAAAATCAACGAGAGACATATAGATGAGGATCCCTGCGGATGCAGAGTTAAGCACTCCTTGAACTATCAGAGCCGTCTGGCTCGACTCATTATAAGAGTTTGATATTCCCATTCCAACTGCTATTCCAATTGGTGTCGTTACAGAAAAAAATATCGACATTACTGTTATCGACATACAATTAAAATTTCCCTGCAATATATATATATATTATACGTACGTTAGCTTAGTTGATGTATTCAATCATGTCTAAAGTATGAACAACAATTAATCATATATAAATATAAAATTTATGTCAAATATGTGTGAAATAAAGAGTTGAAAAAAGCAGTCACTAGTCACTTTTTAAATTATTGCAAGTGGTGAAGAGTCAAAGAAGCCGCAAATACGGACGACACACAATAAGAGAAAATTCAACGTTAAGTTCAAAGAATACTGCCAATTACCAAAAAAAATACCACTGAATATTATAGAGAAATATCTTAAAATGTTATTTTAAATTTTTATAATAAAAATAATTATTAAAAAATAATTAAAACAAATTTTATTAAATATATATATATATATATTTTGGCTAACTAATCAATATTTACGATTTAGAATTATAAGATAAAATTTTGGAGATGTGATTTAAAATTAAAAAGTAAAAGATAATAAAAAAATTCAAATTAAAAAAATCTATTTCGATACTTATTTTTTAAAAATTACTTTTGTGACAAAAATTTCTAAAATATAATTATTTGAGAGATTTGTCCAAATACTATACAATTTACAGTATATACTGCTCTTAATGCATATTTTTGTTAGAAACAAAATAAATTATGAAGGAAAAAAAAGAAGGAAGGGAGCATAGCTAGGTACCTGAGCGATGCAACCACCAAGGCCAAGACCTTCGAAGCATTGATGAAACATTAAAGCAGCAAAGAGAGCTTTGGCAGTGTGTGGACTTTGTGATGCTCCCAGTGATATTCCTATTACCACTGAGTGTACTATTATTCCCACCTCCAACACCTATTATATATTTTTTTGTTAAACAAAAATTATTACCTTCACTTCACCTAAAAACAAAGTTATCTACATGCATGAGAATTACGTAAAGAGTTGGAAAAGGGAAGCAAACCCATGTGGCTTCATATGGACCCTATCACCCTTTTTGATTGTATCTCATTGTTTTATGCTAAGTTTCGTACACACGAAAAGACTGTCTCTTGTTATCTTGATCAAAATTTAGGCTTATCCAACACTTGGTTGACTTCACCTTTATTTTAAACGCATATATTAAAGGTACAAACCGTATTAAAAAGTTATTTTCTGGGATCAATTACTATATTATCTTGGCTTTATCTTTTGGAGTCCCTATGTTATGCGGTCAAATTTCTCCGAAGAATCTCTATGCACTAAAAATTAAAACTCAATACTATATAGTATATATATTACATATTAATAGTAGAATAATTAACTTCTTGTATACTAGTAATACTAGTAGCGATAAACGAAGAATAATCAATCATTTTTTTTCTAAAATTATTAAGATCGAAACGAGTTTAATTTATACCTGGGCCACAACTCGGGTCCGGTGAAGCTGAACCTCGGATTCACCAGAATCTACACCGACAATTCCGTGGGCGTGACCATGAGCATGCACGTGCAACCCGAGCTCTTCTCCACCGCCACCGATTTGTTCTTCACCGTCACCAATCTTCTTAGACGTCTTACTATGCAACCTATGAAAATATGACGTGGCAAAAGAGTCAACGGAGAGAGTTAAAATCGCTGCGACCATCGCAATGAACCCAGTGAACGGAAACTTCCAAGCTTCTCCTTTCAGACAAGGTGACGTCAGCTTCTCGTAGCCTTCAGGCAGCACGTGCATAAACCCCGTGGCCAAGATTACTCCTGCGGCAAAGGCTTTGGTCACGAAGAAGAATTTCGTCTCTGGTCTCAACGACGGGAAGAAGTTTCCTAGTAAGGGAAAGAGAACGCCGATAACTCCGGCGACGAGAACGGAAGGTATGGCGGCGATCTTGTATTTATTGGCTCCGGCTTTGTTTCCTTCTTCTTCTTCGTGTGGACACTCGCACTTACACTCGCCAGCGGATACGGCGATGAGGAGGAGAGAGATGAAGACGAAGAAGAGTAAGAGCTTGACGTTATGTGTGATTCTCATCGTATCAGTTAGGGTTTTACGAAGGTGTTGTTGAGTTGTGTCCTCTGATAATGGCGAGAAGAAATGGCTGAGTTGATAAAAAGAGCGGTCAAGAGATCATGGAGAGTCTATATCTCAAAATGTGTGTATATATATAGATATTAACAAGCGATATTCTAATTGGAGACTTATTTATTAAAAACTTGTTAAATATATGATATATGTTTATATACCTTTTGTCTTTATTTCATCTTTATTTATACTTTTAGATGACATATATGGTTAATATTTCGCATTTTAGTTATACAAGCAAATGATAAAAACGAATTAATGAAGATTTTATTGTTTTTCTTTTGAAAAAAACATCTTACTATTTACGATTTCTTAATACCATCAATAGATCGTGAGAATCATGTTCTACTTTTAATTGTTTTTAACAGAATAATTCTCTGATGGAGTATATGGTTTGAACTTTGAAGTTACCTTTCTAGTTATTTTTTGACTGACTCCAGTTTAAAAGAATGCCGATTATTCGCAATCATTGATTCATCATCACCAACTGGCGATGGACCATGTGATCTGTGTTAAAATTATCTTAAAAGTAAAAAAAACAATTTTTTCGCATTCATCGTACAATTTGTTCTTAATTTTTTTTTTTGTTGGATTATTTTATGACTATCCAAGAAATTTCCAGGCCCAAATATCCGCGTAAAATTAACATCTGAACAACCAAAAACATATCTCTCCTTTTTTAGAAAGACTATGCATGCGTATGCCACCATTCATCAGACCGAAGAGCACTACTAAAATGCCACCATTCATCAGACCGAAGAACACTACTAGAAATCAAAATTGTTGAGAGCTATTTTTTAAGTAGTAAAATTAAATAAAACAGATACGTTTTATTGTTCTTAAAAAGCGAGAGAGACTACGTAGAGATATGCTACGTGTTACTTTAAAACTGTTTTCCTCGTGAATTATTTTAATACTTATAATTAAAGCAAATAACATTAAAATAAAGAGCTTTACTCTTTTTCACATCTATATTATGTCGTGAGAATGTCGACATATAATGTTAGGAAACAAGCTGACTACTTTGTTTGATTATGCATGTGTCAAAGTCAAACTGCTCAGACCTCTAATAATGTTGATATTATTAGTCTATCAGACATTCATATTTCTTAAGTATTATTTTAATAATTCCAACAATATATTTCTTTATTTGTTTTATACGACACTAAAGACTTTCTATCTTGTTACTTTGAGTCTACGCTTAAAAATAAAACTTGGAGAAAATATATATTGCAATAATCATAATAGCGAGATCTGAATATATTGAAGCGCAATCATACTAAAATCGCCAGGATAATCCATTTACGTATGCATTTCTACAAATTTCCTAATATGTATGAAATTCTTTTAAATATTATTTTAAAGTAGAGGGAGTATTAGATATTGGTAATGGAAGTTTAGAGATTAAATATGTTACAAGGTTAGCTTTCACATTTGACAGTGAATGAAGAATCAACTAGTTAATCTTGTGACGTCACTGCATGTTAACATATGTTTACCATATCGAGTGTACACCGACCAATTAACATTCAGTCTTAGAATCTACGAAGTCCAACGTAACTGCTCATCAGAGGGATTTTCTTTTTTTTTTTGCATTTGTTGAAACTGTTTCCGTTAGGCTTTCTAAGCGTTGTGTTTTAGTTTCATGTTACTCTCTCAAGTCTGTTCGGTTTAAACTTTTCTTTTGAATCTCCAATTTTTATCGCTATTTTTTTAGATGGATGTTGCCAAGCTGAAATATTCAGAATACCGATTGGTAGATGTTTCCATGTTTTCTATATGTATTTTTTTGCTATGGGACCAGTTTTTTAAAGTTCTTATAGTTTGTTTAACAAAATGCAGTTACCTTAAATTTCATTAAAAAAAGATATTTACATTCTTAGAAAGAAAAAACCACACAACATAACATTTACATGAGATATAATGATGTTTCGTCCAACTTTCCAACCAAGAGTACAAAAAAATGACGAATCTTGTTTTTCACGGAACTCTCCAAATTATCTTCTAGTATAGTTTATAACTGAATTATTGCATTTATGATGTGTAGATATTTTTCATGTGGATCACAACTGATATTCTTTTTAAAACTTTAAAAGAAAGAACAAGTACTGATTTGATTTGAGTGACATTTCCTATCAATAAAACGATAAATCACTTCACTACTTTCCCATTTTTATTTAATTTTCAAATTAATTATTTATCTTGCCTCAGAATGTTTTATTTGTTTTAACATACATACATGCCAAGATAAATATTTTTTATGGCCACGGTCACACCAAGATATTTTTTTGTTTATTTTCTTTTTGAAATTCTTGTTTTTACAACCAAACGATTTACTTGTCTTTTTTATATTAATTCATAAAGCAATACACAATTACGGAAAAGAGAAAAACTTTATTATTTGAATATTTGAGGAGTTGCAAAATGGTCCACACTCTACACCGAATGAGATTTGATTCTTGAAGAAAAAACAAAAAGACTTTCGAATCGTATTTCTTCTATACATTCATACATTGCTTGGTTTCACATCACCGAAGACTTCATCTAACATCGACATGAAGTCGTCTTGAGAGGGTTTAATCACAATAATCAAATGTAGGAAGACGACCCTCTATTCATACATTGCTTGGATTCACATCACCGAAGACTTCATCTAACATCGACATGAAGTCGTCTTGAGAGGGTTTAATCACAATAATCAAATATAGGAAGACGACCCTCTACCTAGCTTCCGATCGTGACCAAACATTTATTTTGTATTTCCAAGCGTTTGAAATAAACTGTGGAATATGACAAACACATTAATGGACTTAAGTCTTATATATAAATGATTATGACATCAGAGAAGAAAATACTGATCATGTAAAAATGCCCTCGTAATTTGAAGATATTATTTTGCTATATAACTTGACTTGTATCAGTGCCTCATTTTCGTATTTGTAACTAAGAACGAGTGTTAAGGCTTGTTTCGTTAAAGAGGCCTTAATCACGATTATTATATTTGTTTTGTTAAAAGAACCCTGAGTAAATGAGTAGTATTAAAGAGACTTAATGCCATGATGCTCAACCATTCAAAACTCGAATTTATTCTAGACCAGAAGAATTGCGTATATGAATGCCCAACAACCCAATACTATCTAAAGAAAGTCGTTCGGATGATTATTGTATACGAATAATCAACTTGACTTTTCCTTCTTTTTTTTTGAAAAAATATTAAATTTATTCAAACAAAAAAAACATTTGTATAATGAATGTAACTTCAAAGCTTATTGTTCATAATTATAACTGAAAATAACACAAAACAGAATCTTTTTTTTGATACAGTCAATAGTCCTTTATTAAAAACTTGCATTATTCGGGTTTAGTTTGAAAGTTTGAAGTTGGGTTTCAACGACCTTCGTTCAAAATATCTATATTTTCTAAAGGACAATAATAACAGCAGGTAGCAAATGCACATGAGAAGTTCACATATACGACCAAGAAATTTAAAGAATCTTGGATTAGAAAAATATGCAAAAGAGTCAAAACTACAATAAGTGCTTATGCATGCACATAGACATTGGTGTAGATTGATTGATTACATACGTTGAGTGAGACAATAGAGAGAAAAAAAGGATGCAAAACGAATACTTCATTTGAATTTTCAATTGCGTATATCAACAATAATCTGAATTCTGAGCCCAACATTAAGCCCAACATATTCACAAAAACCCACCTCTTCCTCCTTTTAGGTAAGATACAGTTAGGAATTTTTGGACTATTTGCGAACCATTGATACGTGGTGGTCTGTTTATCTTTTTTTTTTTTTTTTTTAAAAAAATTAAACCAAAAAAAAAAAAAAAACTAAGAGGATGATGATGCTCTAAAAGTCTGTAATGATCACTGTGTTCCTCCTAATCAATCTAGCTATTATATAAATTCCCCCCCCCTCCCCTTAGTATTTTTTGCTTGTTTTCTTGTTTGAGTGTGCTTTTGTTATCATGTCTTTTTTTAATTGATTTCTTCATTCACAATCTGTAGATAAACATGTATTTTTTTTGTCCAATACTCGTGTTCTTTGCAAAAGTTATTTTTTTCTCTGCTCGTTTCTTACTCACGAGCCTTCTCAAGAGGCTTCGAGAATACTCTTACTAGTAGGTAACGTATACTCTTACTTGTTTTAACTTTCATTTGGTATCCATTTTATGTTAGAGATTCTGATAATATGACAATGACGAGAGTATGCATGTGTGTTGTGATATATATGCATGCGGTGCTATACCTCATCCCGTGCCTGCTGGGAATCAAACTATATCAATAAGAATAAAGGTACACTCGCTGTTAGTGAGACTTTGTAGTTTATATTATTATCAGAGATGTTACTTCTTATTGTTATAAGTCGCTCTCTCTCTGTCTTTGCGTATGATACTTGAGTTTGTTTCATTTTGATTAAGCTATTGTTATATGTGTGATTTGCTTGTTTGCTCCGGTCCACTTGCTGACATGCTCGGCTGCGGCCACACCTTTCAGATTGTCACGGTACCCCCTTGTTCTTGGTGCTCTTGTTAGGTAATATTTTGTTTCTTAGAATCTTGATGTCGTCATATTGGTATAATGAGAATAACAAGACTTGTTTTGTTTTGTGTCAGTGCACAAGCTCACTCCTGGGATGAGATCTTATGTGGAAGATTCCTTGTTGGTATCGCAGTGAACACAGTTCTTCCTCTTAATATAGGTTCTTAAGGAGGTTCTTAGTGGGTGGGGCCCACTAAACCTTTAAGAACCACCTCTTAAATCCCTTAAATAAGAATTCTTTTTGTTTGGGTTCTTGTACTATTCACGGTCCCACTGACACGTGACGGTTCGTGATTGGTTCGTTTTAAAAATTTTATTTTAAAAAAAAAATTAAAAAAAAAAAACTAAGAACCCCTAGAGGGTTCTAAGGTTAATCATAGTCTAATATGTGATTTCTATTCAACTTCATGTTAAACTATTTCATATAATAAGGCGTGTTGTTCGCATTCTTTCGATTAACATATTTTTATTGCAGGATCTCACAAGAAACCTGTTAAGCTAATACCATAACAATGCACCCAGTATATAACAATTAAGAACATGAAACGAATCTACCTACTGCAAGAATTCAATTTTACAGTCAACATTAAGCTATTCTGATTCAAATATATTGACTCGACAGTCGACATTCTATGAACATGACTCCATAAAACCTCAAACAAACACACCGAAACTTGAACTAGAGACTGAAAATAGGGTGCCCTCTTCCAGATATCAGCCCCTGGACCTGAATAACTATACTCTCCATAAAAACTGTCAACCTAGATATGCACACATTCAACAAACTTCATTATTTGGAAGTTGGGTACACTTTTAAATCCATTGATTGATGTTTGACTATATATTTTCTTCAACCTTATGATAACTAGGATAAGACTATGTAAGTTATGGTTCTAACTTTAACTCCACATCTAATCTTGTGGTTGTTGTTTGACAGATAACACTTTTTATTTATTTATGAACTTTGTTGATGTTCACTCTATTTGGTCTCTATATTGTTCTGGGCCTTTCCAGCAGCCGTTTTTAGCCACCATGTCTCGTATGTTCTTGCCAATTGACTCATATAACCTCTTACAAAAAAATACAGAAAGCAATAACAAAAAAATCTTAGTTTAGAATGATACCAACTAAGTAACTATTAACATGAAATCATATAAGTAGGCTTTGGCGTTTGGTTTTCCATTCAGGTAATTCGAATAAATTCTAATATTCTGAATAAAAACTATTCGCATAGTTCGTTTTTAGTGTTATTCAAACATTTACATATTTTAGATAAAAAAAATCTGGATAATCTATTTTCGAGTAGTTTTGTTTTTATAATAGTTTTTAGAGTATTTGGTGATTTTAAAACTAAATATAATTAATATTTTTAGGTGTATAAATAATATTTCAGATATTTGGATATTCATTCGGTTTTCGGCTCGATTGCAATTCAATTTTGATATTTTGATTTTAGAAATATAGGAACCGTTCAATTAATTGTGATTTGATTCGGTTTCAAATTCGATTTCTTCAATTCGTTTTTCGATTCTCGGTTAATATGCCTAGAACCGAACCTTTTGAATCAAAGCACAAAACCGGGAAACTCAAACAAGTTCGGTTCGGTTTTAGTTTTCGGTTTCCGGTTGTGTTTATTAAAAATCAAAGTTGAAACCGGGAAACCCAAAAGAAAGGGTATAATAGAAATTTAAGACAAACATCGGCCGGAGTTGCCTTTCAAAATACAAAGAGTTGATGTCCACTTTATAAACACAAAGACATCTCTTCGTCTTCCATTGACATCTCTTCGTCTTCTTCTCTTTTTACATTTTCATTTCATTATTTGCTAGAAATATCAAAGATAAAACCCAAAAAGTATAAAAAAAAAAAGAAGAAACAGATTCAGCAGTTTCAAACGCTCAAGTAAGCATCTCCCATTCACCACCCTCTCATCATTTTTTAGTTGGTTATCTTTATCCTTATTTGATCTATCCATTGTTATAGATATACCTTTATTCATATTTCCTTAGAAGAAATAGCTAATTATAATGTTATGATGTGTGCTTCGTTTCTCTCATCCCTTGGAATGGTGTTTTTTTATTGGATTGTGATCGGCTCAAGTCGTCTCTCTCTTTCGATTACTTGGAACTCAATAACTATATATCTGAAAGCATTCGCTATCATTCGACTTTGGATGACAATATATCTACTAGTAACGTTCAAGAGATGTATCTATCGATAGAAAGATAGCGTCTAGAAAACTAGGTTGATGATTACAGTTTCTTAATTCCATCGAATATTCTTTGGTTATCTCGTCTCAAACCCGGTTTAGCCTGATTCAATGCATAGATCAAAACTTTTGTGAGACGGTTGAAGTATCTTCCACGCAACTGTAACCTTGATTATCTTTGTTTTGTGTAACCCAAAATAGACAGATTTTATTCATAAAAGTAATAGTTTGAATCAGATTTATTATTTTTTAAATAACAAGCTACTGAATATTTCCTTAGAAAGGTTACTTTTGGATCAATTCTTCTTTTAGGATTTGCTGTTCTTAATTAATTAATATACGTGGGTCATCACTCTGCATCTGGTCGCTATTGATTGAATTTTTCTCTTATTTTAACTAAAATATTTATTGTAATTGGTTTCTGATTCTTTATCTTAGTTGACTTTAATTTAATACATTATGTCCAAATTCTATTCGTCTTCAACACACTAAAAAAAATTTTGTTTTTGTTTTAAATTTAGTTTTCATATCTACTTCTTGTTAAGTACACAAATTTCATATCTAAGTATTATAAATTTAGAACATTTTATTTATTCTATACACAACTAGTTATGCGGGCATGTATTATGTCGTTTATTCGTTGGGTAGACATTATACATTGACAACACCCTCTCGCCGGTCTCAAAGAGATGATATTATCAACTTTGTTATTTTTAAATAATTTGTAAGACTTTCGGTTTCTCTTTCTCACAAGTAAGGACTTTCTTTTTCTTAATAAAATGAAACTTTCGCGGTTGGAATGTTCAGCTGAACTTGATCACATATTTTGTTGATGCAAGAAACAAAACTCTAAAAAAAAACATTGACGTTTGACATCTCGTTCATGTATACAAAACATACTCATTAATACCATCTCAAAGCCGTAAATTTTCATCGGTTGCAGAACAAAAGGTTTATAGGAATTGCTTGATGGACGAAGAAACCAAAGTGAGTTCCAAGGTTCCTGTAGTGAAAGGTGCACCTGAAAATCTAAAGACGGTCGATATGTCTGTTAAGGTAATAGATCTGTTTTCTCATAATATCTTTGAGCTTTTTCTTCCCTTGTTACTAAGAATGTTTTCTTGTTTTGCATTGAAAATTTCTTGAAAGTCTCAAAGAATCAAGTACATGTTCACTCCTGACTAAAACTATAGGATAACTGTTTCTTATATCATCCACTTTAAGTAGGATTAAAGATATGGCAAAGGAAGATTTCAGTTCTAAACCTGGCTTTAAGTAGGATCAAATCTATTAAGTTTTTTTTGTTAGTTCTTGTAAGAGTTTAAGTATTGTGACGGTTTATTACAGGAGATGAATAGAGAAATAACAAAGGAAGATAAAGCTATGGTGCAAGAAGAGGAGGATACTACTGTTAAAATTGATGATTTATGAAGAGAAAGAGTATGAACACTCAAGAACACTCAAGAACAAATAAGAACAAATAGTTTGTGTGACAAGAGACTAAGAAGGAGAGAAACTTATTTCCTTATTCAAAATGTGTTACAAACAAGGTTAATTTATAGACATTGAAATGTATAAGCAACAAGAGAGAAAAAAATAAACAAAGGTAAGTGGAGTTGAGTGGCAAGGTGAGTGGAGTTGAGTGGAAACTTAGTGCTTGATAGTGCTTGCCTAACTTCTCCACTTGTATTTGAGTGCTTGATAGTGCTTGCCTAACTTCTCATATTTTCTTTATGTCAACACTCCCCCTCAAGCTTGACAGTAGTGAGTGTCAAGCTTGGAAAGCCATGAAGTATTCCCTCATTAAAACCTTTACTTGGAAAAAACCACTTGGGATAAAAAAAACCAAACAAAGGAAAAAGAGTAGAACACGCCACGGTGAGGGGATCATTGACATGGAAGATTTATGAGTCCTAGTCTCGGAAGAATGGACTCACAAACTTTGCTGCTGGCCGCTTTGGTGAAGATGTCAGCCAGCTGATCCTCACTTCTTGTGTAGCATGGGAGGATTATTTGTTGCTCTACTGCCTGTCTCACCTTATGGCAGTCCACTTCTATATGTTTTGTCCTCTCATGGAAGACTGAGTTGGAAGCAATGTGTATTGCGGCTTGGTTGTCACAATGCATGGTTATGGGAGTGGTGATCTCAATCCCCAAGTCGCCTAGAAGCCCCTTTATCCAGATAAGCTCACTGGTTAGCTTCCTCATTGATCTGTATTCTGCTTCAGCACTCGAGCAAGACACTACCTTCTGTTTCTTGCTTTTCCATGTAACCAAGTTACCTCCAATGAAAGTACAATAGCCGGTAGTTGATCTTCTGTCAACTCTGTCTCCAGCCCAATCTGCATCACAATATCCTATAACCTCCGTGTTTTTGTTGCAAGCCATCCATACACCTTGACCCGGAGCTTCTCTTAAGTATCTTAGGATCCTCTCCACCATCTTCCAGTGATGAACCTTGGGATTTTGCATGTGCTGGCTTACTTGATTAACTGCAAAGCACACATCTGGCCGGGTGATAGTTAGATATATCAGCTTTCCAACCATCCTTCTATACTGCTTGACATCATCAAATGGAGTATCTTCATACTCCCCCTCTCGCAGTACCTTGTAGCCTTCTTCAAGTGGTGTCTTGGCTTGTCTTCCTCCAAGATTTCCTGCCTCTTTTAGAATATCCAGAGTATACTTTCTTTGAGACATGAACAATCCCTCTTTTGATCTGCACATCTCAATGCCGAGGAAATACTTTAGTTCTCCTAGATCTTTTATGTCAAATGCAGCCTTGAGGAATGTCTTCGTTGAACTGATCCCCTCCTTGTCACTACCAGTGATGATGATATCATCCACATAGACTAGAATTACCACAATCCCTTGCTTGCTGGTGAAAGTGAAGAGTGTGTGATCCGCTTGAGACTTCACAAATCCTCTTCCATTCAATGTAGTGCTTAGCTTGTGGTACCAAGCTCTTGGTGATTGCTTCAAGCCATAGATCGCCTTTCTGAGTCTAAGGACATTCCCTGGTTTCACCATGTCTTCCATCCCCGGAGGTAGTCTCATATACACTTCATCTTCTAGTTCACCTTGTAGGAAGGCATTCTTCACATCCATTTGCCAAAGATCCCATTCTAGGTTCACTGCCAATGAGAGGAGAATCCGGATTGTATGAAGCTTGGCCACTGGTGCAAAGGTGTCTAGATAGTCTTCTCCATACACTTGTGTGTATCCTCTTGCCACCAGTCTGGTCTTCTTTCTTTCTGGCTTCCCATTTGCAAGGTACTTGATGGTATGTAAGAGTCTGCTGGTCACGGCTTTCTTCCCTTTTGGAAGTTCTGTCTCATACCAGGTGTTGTTCCTCTCCATGGCCCCCATTTCATCATCCACCGATTTCCTCCATTCATCATCTTCCATAGCTTCTGCATATGTTCTTGGTATCCATTCCAGGTCCAATGAACTCATAAAGACTTGATGTTCTTCTGGATAGTGAGCAAGCGAGCATACTGCACTCACTGGATGTGCCACAGCTTTAGCATTGAAGTAGACTTTAGGTTTCCTGATTCTTGTGCTCCTTCGTATGGGCTGTATCTGATCAGGTGCTGCCTCATTTGTTTCTTCTGGAACTTGATCTTGAGTCTCAGGAACTGATTCTGATTTGGTCTCATCCTGATCATGAGCTTCTTGTTGATTCCCCCCTTCAGGGTCAGGATGGGCAATTTCTTCATTTTCATTAATCACATCTTCTTCAACTACAACTTCTGGAACAGGTGCAGTAGCTTCAGGGATATTCCTTCTTGTTTCTTGAGTTGCTGGAGACATGTCAATGCCGAAGTTCTCCAAAATGATTCTGAGGTTTGTGGCTCTTTCTGATTGTGGTAAGTCCCTCAGATCATCCCATTTCTTCTCCTCATAATATCCCTTTGTTTCCACAAACTTCACATCCCTTGATATTAAAACTTTTCTGGCTACTGGATCATAGCACTTATACCCCTTTTGTGTTGGAGAGTAGCCAATGAACATCGCTTTTGTGCTCCTGGCATCCAGTTTGTTTCTCTGCTCCCCTGGTATCAGCACAAAGCAGAGACATCCAAACACCCGTAAGTGGTCCAAAGCCGGCTTGGTCTGGTTAAGGACTTCAAACGGTGATAGATCTTTGAGGACTTGAGTTGGAGTCCTATTGATCAGATAAGTAGCAGCCACCACCGCATCACTCCAGAATCTTTTTGGAACGTTGGTGTGGAACATCATTGATCTGGCTACCTCCATCAGGTGTCTGTTCTTCCTTTCAGCAACTCCGTTTTGTTGAGGAGTATATGGACAGCTTGTTTGATGAATAATTCCATGTTGAGCCAGGTACTGTTTGAATGCATGACTTGTGTATTCTCCACCATTGTCTGATCTGAGGATCTTCATCTTGGCATTGAAGTGGTTGGAGACATGAGCTTGGAAATTCTTGAAGGCGTCTAGCACCCTATCCTTGGACTGAATCAGTGTCAACCAGGTGTATTTGGATTTTTCATCAATGAAGGTGACAAAGTATTTGTGATTCTCCCTTGACACACATGGAGCCGTCCATACATCAGAGTGAACCAAGTCGAAGCATCTCTCATAGGTGGTGCCAGACCGTGGAAAGACTGTCCTACAATGCTTCCCCAATATGCAGGCTTCACATTCTTCATTCTTAGACACCACCTCCGGGAATATCAGGTTTAGAGCTCTTGTATGGGGATGTCCCAATCTGGCATGCCATATTGTATTCTCAGCGCCATTAACGGTGCTAGCCAGGCAATGAGGCATAGATGATTCCGGCACCATATTCCTCTCAAGATGATACATCTGCTGATGGTTGTGCCCTTTTCCAATGATCTTTCCTGTCTTCAGGTCTTGAAACTCAACTTCATCTGGTCTGAACACAACTTGGCAGCCCAAATCAACCGTAGCCCTTCTTACTGATAACAAGTTAGATGAAAATCCAGGCATATACAAGGCAGTAGATTCCTTATCAAACACTCTAAGGTTCCCTATCCCTTCTATTTTCACCTTATCACCATTTGCTATGACTACATTCCCTACGGCAGGCTGGATATTACTAATCAAGTTCCTATCACAAATCATGTGATGGCTTGCTCCTGAATCTATTATGATAGGTTTAGAGTCAAGAGAATGTGTACCAGCCTTCTTGGAAGCAATGAGAGCCAAGACAGTGCTCCAGATAAAGGAATTGGCGTCTTTTCTGGTCACAAAACCATCAGATGAGGTCGTACCAGCTTGATTTCTCCACATGTCTTCAGTTGAATCACTCATGTGAGCAGAATACATGGTTCTCCCTTGAATTGCTTGATGCTCCTTGGGTTTACATTTATCCGGCTGGCTTTTGAGAGGATCACCATCATCTAGGCATGGAATCTTTCTTCCAGTAAAGAAATTATGTATCAGTGTGTTGAATGATGAGTCTAGGTGTAGGAGAAAGCTGAGGAACCGGTCGTTCTCATAGATGGTTTGGAGACTCTCCCATAAACACCCATAAGCGGTTTGAAGACTCTCCCAAAGTCTCTTGGCGGTTTTGATGTGAGAATTGATCTTCATGATTGGTTTTGACAAGGAGTTACAGATGAGAGCCAGAGCTTGCTGGTCTTCTTGAACCCATTGGTTGTGGTTGTTCACGTATCTATCTTCTTCAGCCATCCTCTTTGAAGTTCCAGCCTTCATGATATGGCTGTCCCAAAGTCCATGACATCCCAAGGTGATTCTGGCCACTCTTGACCATGATAGATAATTAGGACCCTCAAGGGTCACGGAAATTATGTTTTTCTTCTCCATTTTTATGATTTGCGGAATGAGAATAACATAAAAGCTTTGCTGAATGAAAAGAGAAAGATAGAAAAGGTTTGCGGAATGAAGTAGGAGCTTAAAGCTCTGATACCATGTTAAAATTGATGATTTATGAAGAGAAAGAGTATGAACACTCAAGAACACTCAAGAACAAATAAGAACAAATAGTTTGTGTGACAAGAGACTAAGAAGGAGAGAAACTTATTTCCTTATACAAAATGTGTTACAAACAAGGTTAATTTATAGACATTGAAATGTATAAGCAACAAGAGAGAAAAAAATAAACAAAGGTAAGTGGAGTTGAGTGGCAAGGTGAGTGGAGTTGAGTGGAAACTTAGTGCTTGATAGTGCTTGCCTAACTTCTCCACTTGTATTTGAGTGCTTGATAGTGCTTGCCTAACTTCTCATATTTTCTTTATGTCAACAACTACATTTGATGGTGGATTCATAAAAGTTGAGAAAGAAAGAATCAACACTAAGGATGGTGAGAAAGCAGGGAAGCAAGTTCCACTAGAGAAGGAGAAAGCTTCTGAGTCATTGGGTCTTAAAGTCTCTGAACAGGAAAGCATTAATCTGAAGCTAAGTGAAGAACTCAAAGAGAAGGAACTGCTCGTTGCCTTATCTAAGGACCAAGAAAGAAAACTCAGAACTGCTAATGAGAAGTTAACCAAAGTGTTGAAAGAGAAAGAAGTTCTTGAAACATCTGTAGCAGAGATCACTCTTGTTGCAGCTACAAGAAAAGAGAAGTGTGATGAACTTGAAGAGAGACTGAAGATTTCAGATGAAAAACTCTCCAAAACAGATGCTCTTCTAGCTCAAGCTTTGTCCAACAACTCTGATCTTGAACAGAAAATGAAATCTATGAAAGCCTTATCTGAGGAAGTATCTCAACTAAAATCTGCTTTGATCATGGCTGAAAAGGAGGAAAAGGATGCGGCTAGAAAGATGCAGGAGTACCAAGAAAAGGTAACTAAACTGGAATCATCTCTGAGCCAATCATCAGCGAGAGTTTCAGAGCTTGAAGAAGATCTAAGAACTGCTTTGCAGAAAGGTACTCAGCGGAGCCTTGAGCTACAAGGTTTGTTACAAACATCACAGTCAAAACTAGAGAAAGCAGAGGAAAAACTGAAAGACCTGGAAGCAGTCCAAGTGAAAAACTCTAGCCTTGAAGCTGCTTTAAGTGTAGCAATGGAGAAAGAGAGGGGACTTTCAGAGAATCTTAAAGCTGTGATGAGCGAGAAGAAAGTGTTAGAGGATACTGTGAAAGGATATAGTGTGAAAATAACTGAGTATGAAGAGAGACTTGTGAAGCAAGCAAGAGAAATAGATGAAGCTACCACAAGAACCAGAGAGCTTGAAGCTTTGCAAAACACTCGGAGGTTATTATCCAAAAGGCAATGGAGGAACTTAGTGGCAGAGATACAGAAGTGAAAGATCTCAAGGAGAGGATAAGATTGTATGAAGAGAAGTTGGCTGAAACATCTGCTCACTCCTTTACTTTGAAAGAAGATCTTGATCAGTCATCCTTGGAGAACGAGCTACTAGCAGATACAAACAACCAGCTCAAGATCAAGATTCAAGAACTTGAAGGATATCTAAATGCAGAGAAGGAAACCTCTAAAAAACAAACTGAAGAAGCAGCCAAAAGGTTTCAACAGAGAGAAATAGAAGCTAAAGACATGCTTAAGAAGTTGAAAGCCCATGAAGACATGTTCAAGGAACATAGAAGGGAGATTCTGGAAGCATCTGAAGTTGTTAACACTAGAAAAATGAAGCTTGAAGAGTCTTTGTTGAAGCTTAAGGCTTCTGAAGATACAATCAAAGAGCTGGCTGATGTGAACTTAAAGCTGAACCAGGAACTAGCTAATCATGGGTCAGAGACCAGGGATTTTCAGGCAATGTTTTCTGCTTTGGAGGCTGAGAAAGACCAAACAGCAAAAGAGCTTCATGCTTCAAAGGCAGCCATAAAAGAATTGAGAAACAAGCTTAGTTCTGAAAGAGAAAAATTAAGATCAAAGGTAATCAGACATTCTCAGAATCTAAAGTATTATGCATTGACACTCTTTTCTTTGTAGATGGCTTCTCTTGCAGAAGAGAATAACCAAGTCAATGAGATATACCAAAGCACAAAGAGTGAGCTTGTAAAGCTTCAAGAACAACTTGAAGTAGAGAAGTCTAAAGTTGATACTATGGTATCTGAAGTCAAGAAGCTCAGTGCTATGGCTGCTGAGAAGTCAGTGTTGGAGTCCAACTTTGAAGAAGTAGAAAAACAATTGAAAACTGCTGAAGATAAGTTGAAAGAAGAGGTAACAATAGTTATGTGCTATTGGATGAATACTTATTCACTAGCTTGATGATGTTTCTTGTTTTTTTTTTTTACACCAGGTTGAAAAAGTTGCAGAGCTGACCTCAAAACTGCATGAACATGAGACTAAGGCGAGTGACAGAGACTTGGTGGACGAAAAAGCAACTCAGATTTATAAAGAGCTTCAAGCATCTCACACAATCATTTCTGAAGAGGTTACTGAATCTTTCTTTTTGATTTTTTTTGCTTCTTGCAACGTCAGAACTAACTTTTTTTACATAAGTTCTGATTCTTGTTTTTTGATTTATGATGGAGACAGAAAGAAGCAGTTTCTCAGAAGCATTCGGAGTTGGAACTTACTCTTAAGAAATCACAAGAAGATCTTGAAGCTAAGACAAGTATGATCCTTCATCTTGAATCATTGGTCAAAGATCTTGAACAGAAAGTGCAGCTTGCAGATGCTAAGTCTAAGGTCAGTCATCATATAAACAAAACCACAACGTAAGTGTTTCTTTAGTATACAAATACTCGGTTTATATAGAAAGCAAACTTTGCAGGAAACCGAGACTATGGGAAAAGGAGAAGTACAAGTTAAATCACGAGACATTGATTTATCCTTTTCAACTCCAAAGCAACATTCTCCATCAGGAAACGTGACAACACAGAGAGCTGAAACATCCGATCTCATGTCATTGAAGATCGTCCTTGGAGTGGCTATCTTGTCTGTCATTATAGGTATCATTCTTGGGAAAACCTATTGAAGTTCTTCAATGGTGTGATTGTTTTCTACCGTTTTTTTCTTTTGTTTGCCAAGCAAGGCTGTGTTATAACACAAGAATCTGATCGACTGTTTAGATGGTTCGTTAGACCATCTAACTTGTGTGCTAACAGCAATGAAATAAATTTCCTTTGAACATTTTCATTGCTAAAAACATCAAAAATATTTGTTAAAATATTACTATTTTTAAACAATTTTATTGAATAATAAATTTTCAAAAATCAAAGATTCATTTATGAGAAGGATGGTCTGTACCTTCTGTGAATTAATATATACACATATATATATATATATATGCTCAACAAATTTAATTTTTATAGATACTAATATTAAAATTAACTTTAAGATTTATATTGGTCATCAATGTATTAAATTATGTTTTTTGTTTGATATTTTTATTAATGAGATATGGATTTTAGACTGAAATCTTCTTTTACATCTTAATCAAATTACCATTAGGTAACTTGGATTTGAAATTAATCACCTAATTGTACTTGAGTGGAAAGAGTTGTATTCATATTAAAAAACATCATAAATAGTCACAATTTATAAAACATCAAAAAAAAATAGTCAATAAACATTAAATATCATTAAAAATCTAGATTTTAATTTTTTTTAGACAAAACAAAAATAATAAATTACAAAACAGAGATATTCTCTTACACTTACGTTATATTTATATTATATTTATTATTTATCCATTTGTTTTATGTTAATTAATGTTTTTATCCTAGATTTAGATGCTAACATATATTTTAAATATTTTAGTTAATTTTATTATAGCAAATTTACTTTTCAAATAATAATATAAATTAATTATTTAAATTATGAAATATTTCCATTAATGAATCAATTAACATTAATTTTGTCAAACAATCAAAACAATAACCTAATCTTTCGGCTAATATATAGGCCGCAACACTTTAGATTCAGTCAAACTCTTTTTTTTTTCCGTAAACCAAAAACCATGAAGAAAGTCAAAACTCATCCTTCTCCCTTTAAGCTGAAACTCAAACATCAACTCGAACAACGACAAGAAGCAGTAGAGTTCAGTATCGATGCTAATGTCAAAATTATCCGACAAGGCTCTCTTTTGAAGGATGTCTTCTTCTTCTCCACTGTTGATAATTTTATATTTGAAGACGAAGATTGTCCGGAGAAAGTAGAACTCTACGAGTTATTTATCGACGCGGGAATAGTCGAGTTCGAGGCTCAGTTTCTTCTTATTGACTTGATTTTGTACGTTTCTGACAAAATAAAGTCCCTTGATGACGATTACAAGGGAGTTTTAACGTTGACGGTTGAAGTTACGTTACCAACGGAACCGGTTGAGTTTAACCGTCTCGGTTCGGTACAAACTCAATCCCAAGAAGTGACGAGGACGAAGACGGTAGAGGAACGGTTTAAACCATATCATAAAGTACAAAAAGCCATGTACAAGATTGGCGCTGATGGCGTGTCATTGGTTCGATGCAAAGCCCGGATCACACAAGATCATAAAAGTAGCTAGCTAGGTAGGGTTTTGTTATTTGGAAGAGAAGTGATGACTTTTAGGGTTTTTATGCTGTTGTTTTTTCCTTTTTGGATTAACAGCTTTGTTCATTCGATTCGCATTCATTAACCCTAATAGCAAAGTTAAGTAATGAGGTGTTAGCCACTGCAAAGGAGAGATGATACTTTGTTATCTTTAAGGCTTCTATTACAACACCATTTCTGGCTCCAAAACTGATGATAAGCACCGAAAGCTAACGAAAATTACGCACTCACGAGTCAATCACGAACCAATATTCAAATGATGTGACTCTGCCTTTATTCTCGGATAAACCAAAAATAACTTAGATTGGAGTATATTTTATACGGTTAATAGGTTCATAACCCTATATATTCTCGTTGGACTAAAAGGTACAACTACAGCAAACCCAAGAGGAAAAGAAAATGAAATAACGATATGTTCGAATAAAGACCATAACAATATGTTCGAATACAAAACCCATAAGTCTTACAAGAAATCAATAAACTAATGATAGAATATTTAATTTTTTACAATAGGCTAGAGAGAATAATTCACACGACATTCACACCACTCGTCCTAAATAAAACCATTCCAATGTTATTGCATCTCCTTAGAAGCAGATGTCCAGGGCGCAACAGCAACACATGGCCGCAAGACTACAAACACAAGATTCCAAATAAAACAAAATTATGTACTGAATCATCAAAAATAAGGCACAAAAAAATATAGTTATGTAAAAGCATAGTCTCGTGACAATTACATACCAGCCTTTAAAGAATCCGTCCCCCTTAGAACTAGTCTCCACTTTTACAGGAGCTACCGAACCATGACTAGGGTCGATGGTCGGGTAACCAATCGGTGGTGGTGGCGATGGACCGGTTGACATGGGTGGTGGAGGGTTAGCTCCTATGTTACATAATAATATATCATTAGTCTTTATCAAGAACTTGCCTATAGTCTTTGATCAAATCTCCTTTAAAGACAAGAAAAACATAATAAACAAGAATTTTCTTACCTGAAGTTTGGTTGTGATTGTACTGGCTCATCTTTGGACGATTACTTGTAACGAATTTGATCTAAAGCAAGAGTTTTTATGTGTGTGTAAAGATGTTTTCTTTGTATGGATCAAGAATGTTTTTGATCTTTGAATATCTTAACAAATGCGTGTGTATGTAAATATATAGGGCGAGATACAAAGGAAAAAAGAAAATCGGCTTTTAAGAACCGCGTGGAGGATAGGACATTAATGTCACCAGAATATATTCAATGTTATTTATAATTAACAATTATGTCAATCAAATTCTTATGAAAATGGGATTTGATTTCTGTAAAGTAATGTGGATAAGTCCAAATGAAAAAGCGTGGTATGGAGTTATATATCAACACGTGTTGTATTCTCACCGTGTTTTGGTTGAATTTGTGGTTGAATTTGAGAAAACGTCATGATTCGTGAAGCTTCGTTGCTTCTAGCTTTGTTGGATCTAAATGAAAATAAACTATTATTTTAATCAAAAGATTTTAGCTGGTGTTTTCGTCTAAGTTAACAAAATTAACAAACAACTATGAATTGAAACAAATAGAGCGAAACGATAACTAAAGAAATTAAAAAGAAAAGTGGGGAATTAGCATGTTAAAGGAAATAATTTGGTCCTCCACACAAAAACGCAATCTTCAATTCACAAACACGTCTATCTTATTTAAATTTTTAAAGACTTATCTTACCTTACAACTCACTTCTCTATAAACAAATGCAAAAGTTTATTTCATGTGGTCAAAAGTTCTTCACCCAAAACGCAATAGAATTAAATCGCGATCCACACGCCACCTTAGTTTTGATTTTTTCGGACACTTAACAAAACTTTTCTTCAAGGAATTAAATTACATTTTACCTGGCAATCTTAAATAATATGAAACGATAACTTGGAAAGGAAAACAAATATTGTTCTGTTTTTGTTTTCTCAAAAAAACGATGAAATTACCACTTACATAATCTCAGAATGATTTATACAAACTTCTAGTTTGGATGGATAATAGAGATCCATGCAACACATGCAAAAATCGTATTTCATCTTTGGTAGACAGTAGATAGAAGGAAGAGAGCATTATCCAAAAAATATTCAAGTTTTATAACCATGAGATCCAATTTATCAAACCCCAAACACTCTTTTTGGTTTATACAATTGCATTCTGTCTTCTGTTACAAAGACTCAGGTAGCATTAAGAGCCTCGAGCTGTTTCTTCAGTTCTTCAAGGTCGTCCTCATCCTCCTTTTCTGCCTCTCCAGACCCTATAGCTATTTCTTTCTCATACTCATCTGCGTCTGGAAGCTCCCGAGTAAGCCCTTCCGGCAATGCATCTATACAAACACGCATAATAGATCACTGGAAGGAGAAGACCTAAACTTGAAACATATTTTCACATAGATAGTACAGAGAATCCCAAGGTGGAAATACCTGAACTTGAGGATGCTTTTGTAGTATCCTTCTCATTTTCATCGTCCACCACACTTGTAATAAGACATGAGATACCCATCAGGTTTCTTGTTGCAACTGATAAGGAGAAAAATATGGTTTTTGACACTGAGCTGTTACCTTATGTTCCACTCATTATCATCATGGAGTGGACCATCATCTATAGCACTTGATGCTTCGGCTTCCATCTTAGCTTTAGCAGCAGCGTCCCTTGCTGGTTTCGCAAGCATGTACTCTTTCTGCATTTTGGGATTTCATTTTCATTTAACCAGCACATGATAACAAAGACGAGCTGAGAGAGTTTTGTAGTGGATTTTTACTCAAATTACCTGTCGTTCTAGACAAGCTCCATTCGAGCATTGTGGATTAGGTCTCATTTGCATGGTTGGGAAAAAATCCTTAAGTGAGTTGTAACCCTGTGGGTCATGTAGCAGAAACATCAAAACAAGCCAACTTTAGTGATTCATATGATAATGTTTCTAATATGAACAGTAAAGTGTTTTGTGTTATGCATGAGCGATAAGAGATGTGGAGAGAGCTGAAGAAAGTCAAAATTTTGTACCAAGTATGGAGAGACTTCACCAAAATTCAGTAAGAACTTGAGAGAATTTTGAACCAAAAGCCCCGCAACAACACCCTGAATTGCATTCAAGAAACTCTTAGAACATAGACAAGGCTTACAAAACAAAGGCGTTCACTGCAAATATGATGAATAGTCAAGACATCCAAATTTTTTTGTTAGGGTGGTCGAGACTTACCATAGTAGTAGGAAGAGATGCAGCACAGACCCCTTCCCGCTTAAGTGTCCGTTCATCAATTCCAGATGCCACGACCTGCCACAGAAATAAAGAGATCATTTAGAGGAGAAGCAAGTGTAGTATCATTAACACCCTGGATCATAGAATCCGTGAATTTACAAATGTTCCACATGTAACTTTCTCTCACGGACTAAGCCCGAGTATGGTAGTTTAAGAGTTGTATGAGTTATAACAGAGAGAGCAAAACATACCAGAGGAGGTGCGCAAGCAAAACAAGCGGTTTCTCCAGGAACCAGAAGCTGTATGTGACCTGAAACCGCATCTTCGGATACACCTGCACAAAATATCATATTCTTTGTTTGTATAAGTCAGAGGCCTATGTTCAGTGTTTTTATTTATTTTGTATAAGTTGACACAACGCATAAAAGGATGACGATCCATCAGCATTGGTGAATTCCCAAATGACATACTATTTACCTGACTCCATCCATGTCTGACGTAACTCATTGCATGCCTATACATCCAATGATAACCAAAGGTGTGAGTGATTTAATCATGTACAAAGAATGATCAAAAAGCTTGATGGTGAAGTAAGAACTATGTGGAATTTGTAACAACAAAAAGAAGGCCCTATCTGTAGAAATAAAAAACAGAGCTACCTGGTTGACAGCCATCCTTGCTTCATAATTATCGACACAACTCAAAACAAGATCCACGCCACTGCCCTCCTTGCTAGGACAAAATGACTTGTTCTTCAAGCTCGACGTGAAGGTTTCAAAGCCTTGCACTGTTGTTATGTTCATTGTGAAACTCTAGGAACAGAAAAACAGAAATCGCATAAAATAGAATTCTGCAGGTGTGAAACTAACAATGCTCAGCATACAAAAGTAAAATATCCGGAAAGAGCCTTAAGAAACGAACATTAACATCAAGACCTCCTGCTTAATAATTAAATAATTCAAATCAAGCACACCCATTGGAAAAAAAAAATGTTTACTAGAAAATACAATAAACAACCTTTAAACTAGCATTAGGTATGCTTAAACTCCATGATGTAAGACATTAAGTAGAAAACATACCTCAAGTACAACGTCAGGGTTTATGTCAGCAAGCGTCTGAACAGCAGCATCAGTCTTTGTCATACCAACCTAGGGTCACCATTACACAGACATTAGAATCACATACCGTGACCACAGAAAGACATAATTAAAATAATGTCAGAATGAAAAGAGAGATTTCAATGAAAAAAATGAGAACCTGATCAGGTCGGAAAAAGAGTCTGTTCATGTTAGCTAGTTCGACAGTGTCATAGTCATACAACAAAAGACGACCAATACCACATCTGGTCAGCATCTCAGCAGCAACACTTCCAACGCCACCAATTCCCTTTCATTGTTATGTAGAGTTTTAGCTAAATACAGTCTTAAAGGAAAACTTGGAAGCAAAGAGAGAAAGAGAGGGATACATACAACAATGGCGACTGAAAACTCTCTGATCCTCTCATAGTTCTCCACAATACCCATCCGCTGAAGTGCCATAAGCCTACTGTAAGGATTACTATCCACCACTTCCGAACTTAATTCCTGCAATCAGAATGTTTTTCATTGATTACCTTAAATTACAATGATTTGTCAAATTATCACATAAAAGCAGACCTTGACTTTGGAACGCCGGTGAGGGTTACACTTAGACAGAGCCGCTAGATTCTCAACATGTGATCGCAGCTGCAGAGCCGAAAAGAATATACATTTTCTTGTGAATTCAACCAAAACATGCAATGCAACAACCAAAAGCTTTAACATTTTGACAAATATCCAACCAGTAAATCGCAAATTCACATAAAGATGAATGCTTTTAATAGAATCCAGACAGAGTCAGATCAATACAGGGATCAACTCTTAATTAAACACCAATGCATGTGAAAGTTCAGTTCTTTCGAATCTAAAAACGAGATACCCACAAAGAAAAATCCACTAAAAACGAGATCTGAAACACACCTTGTGGATGGGAGCAGGATCGGAGAGAGATTTCTCGAGAACATCGAGATCGTCAAGCATTGCTTTGAATTCAACCTCCATCACAGCTCGGTTGGAATGATACAAAGAGACGAGAGCGATGGAGAAGATCGGACTGCCGAATCTGTGTGAGATCGAATTGGATTGTGAAAGAGAAATTCTCTGGAGGTGTACAGTAAAGACGATAAACGTTATTACCTTCGCAAAAGGCAAGAATAAAAAAGTGTTGACTAAAAAGGTTGACCAAAAGAGAAAAAACATCAAAATGGGCCTTAAACTAAGCCCAATATCTTCCCTTCAGCCTGCTTTCTGTTGTGATGGATTCACATTTTAAATCATCATCGATAGAATACTATGCATATACACAGTGACACAACCACTAGAAAACAGATGAAAGTTCACATTGACCTTTTTAATCAACTATAACAGTACACATTTACTCAATTGAATCATATTCCGAACAAATATTGAAACTAGCTCAATAAAGTAATCTCTCCAAGGTTCATAATCGATCAGCTAACAACTCCAAGGTTTAGATTCATCCAAAATAATTCATGTTTTGAATTTGCCAAAAATATAAACATATATGTTAAATCAGAAGAAATTTAAGGTTTGAATAGAGTCGCCATCTAATGTTTTCAGAATTACTCGGGATCTCAAGTTTCTAGTTGAATCAAGATTCAAAACCGGGTATTGTTCCGCAAGGTCGGCCATAATATTTAGGGAGTTTATGCAAAATTTCAAACTAAAATATTTTTTTAACAAATTTAGAGATGTTAAAAGTTTTTTTGGAGGGATTTCGGTTTATATAATTTTTTGCAAATTTTTTGAGGATTTGTTACCAATGTTTCACTTAGTATGGCCAATGACAGGTCTTGTTTTTTCCAATACTCAATACTGTCACTTCTATTTTTTATATATTTTTTGCTCAACAGTCGCACACAAATTTATTGAAAGTAAGCAACATTTAACCAGTGATATATTACGGACATAACAAAAAATAATAATGAGTTTATCCGCAAGCTAAATCATACTAGGGAGTAGTGGCTAAGAAAATTAATTCAAAAGAAAAATGTTTTCGTTTAAAAGACAAAATCAGTTTTAGGAATTTACTACAAAAAGTAACAAATGAAAGGGACAAATGGGAACTCATTACTCCATAACCCGACAACAAGTAAAAGTCGAGAGTGTAACCAAAAAAAAAAAATCTGTCTTTCAATTATTTTTCCCATGCGAAGACGACACAAACATCGACAATTCCACAAAAAATAAAATGACCCCGAAAATTATGCAAGAAAAGGCCATTTTAATATTTTGTTTTGAAAAAAGTAAACTTCCAAATAGAAAATGCCTAAACCCAGGTTACGTTATATCATATCGCTTCATAAATGTGATTTTGTATAAAACCTTGATGCAATGGCGACAATTGCTCCAAGACATTACTCATTTTTTGTAGAATAATAAACCTTATACTACTATGCAATACTATGCATGCATATAGACACAACCACTAGAAAACATATGAAAGTTCAAATTGACCTTTCTAATCAATTATAACAGTACACATTTACTCAATTGACACATATTCCCAACAAATATTGAAACTAGTTGAATAAAGTAACGTCAAACCCATAACCCGTATGGCCTATGTGCTATGTATGTCTTTTCTTTTCTGGTAAATTTAGCTGTTCTGACAAATAATAAAAGTTGAACTTTCTAAAGTCTATGTGCATGTATGTATCTGTATTACGTAGCTCAAAGCTTTCTTGTGAGATCCTTCTCCATTTGAACTAGTTCTGAGTTAATATAACTAAGTCGGTGAGTGAATGGACTATAACCTACAAATGTCTTTTTATTTGTCTTGTAGCTAAAATAATCTAAAACTCTCAACTGTTTACACTTTCTTTTCAGTTTTCTTACTACTACAAGATTATTTTGTTTTCACATTCTTTCTAATGCTAGCAGTTGTGTTTTGTCAACGGTTTGCTTTTTATTTTATGATTAGGAAATAATGGGGTCACATGTAGGTACTTGTATCCTCTAACAAATAAAGAAACAACGACAGTAACATCGCATGTTCTCATTTGAATTCTCCCAATGAGCCATTCTCGTCACGACCACGTTGTCTAAGCAAAGACTTTCCTCATTGCATGCTTATCCCGAAATGTGCCCATGGTAATTATTATAATCATCATCTATTAAAAAGCTACTAAACTGTTAAAATTCAAATACATAAACTTGTCACAACGCATTCAAAGTTCAAACGTATGCATGGGACAATATAGATAAATGAAATCAAACCATTAGAAAATTGCTGAATAAATAAACAATTGATCAAAATTATTAAAAATACGTGTGACGAACTAACATGATAGAAACAAGTCAACAATAATGGAATTTTTTTTATAACAAAATGGCATCAAAAGTTATATACTATTACGTACTTCTTCATGAAGGTGAATGGAGTGTATAGCTTCATAAGCTAGAACCGTTGAGACAAAGACACGTGTCGGCGTCTAATCTGCGTAGAAACAATAGAGACAAGACCACCTAGTGGAGGCCGCATCTTTGACCTATAAGTCATCTCATCGTACGGTCTACGATAGAACTTGAGGAAAGGAACGAACGTATCCCTCGGCTTCTCAGTTTTGCTGACGTGTGACTCTCGCCGGAAAAACACCGCCGGAGACTGGAAGAAAGACGGGCGAGGTGCCCGCGGGTCACGGAGGGTGCCTCCGATGCAGTGACGGTCGGTCGTCCTAGCTGGCATGGGCGTGGAAGCAAAAAAGCTTCTCCTAGGCCCACCACCTAAAGGCTCGCGCCTGGCCGCGGGTGACGCGAATGAGAAAGAACGCGCGTTTAGCGGTGAGAGGTACGCGCCTGCGTGTCCTAGCTTCGATGATGACGTGTCGGTCAGCGTGAGGCACCACGGTTTGACCGTGTCGAGACCGTCGCGGGACACGGTGAAGGCGAACCTAGAGGATGCGCAAGAGCCGATCTTGTCCGTTGATTTTATGGATGACGTGTCGAAACGGAGGGAGGAGACTCGTGATGGGTAAGAAGAAGAGAAGTCGTCGTCGTAGTCAAATGAGTTTTGGTAATCTTGCATCGATACGATCATCGTGGCCGTTGATAGATCGACGAAAGAGCGTATACCCTACACGTGAGCGTAGAGGATCAGTATCACTGAGTTCAACTCAAGAGTATAGTCGCTGTCAACTCCTTAAAGTCTCAGTGTGACGTTACTTTAGATAGGTGAACTAACACTTTGACTTATCTCTACGTAAGTTCAAATTCTTATCAAGTAAAAAAAAGTAAGTTTACAATATATAGAATACAGTAAAAATAATAACAGAATTATCAAATTATTTACCTTCCAAAGGTAAGAGAAAAGAGGAGGAGGGTCGATGATAAAAGCTTTGAAAAGACGACAAGGATAATACTCTGCAACTATTTTGAGTGTAGTCATAAGTATGTTCATAAAGGCTGATGCTGATTTGAAGAAGCCTGCCATTTCATAATGTTGAAGAAATATTAGCTAACCAGTTAATTAAGTGTGTACAAAATAAAAGTTTCGTTACAAAGAATGATAGTCTAAATGAAAAAAAAAATAACTCTTGTGTTTCTTTTTTTACTTCTGATAAAAGAGTGAGTACAGTGGAGTTGCAGAGGATCAAAAGAGGAACATTTTAATGAAAAGCTATAGAGTACTATCAGAGTTGAGAAGGACTGCAACGTAGAAACTTGACATAAATAAATGCCAATATTACCCTCAATAATTGAGATAGTGATTGGTGTGTGACCGTGACTTAACAGGGACACTACGGACATTATCAGATTGTTACCACTCCCACTTTCCTGCCGGAGTTCCGACATGTTCAGGTCCCCAATTTTTATCAAACTTCTTTTTTAGTTAAAAGTGGATATCTTTTATTTTCACTTACCATGACAAAATTTCCATTGAGGTTAAAAGGACAAAATAAAATAAAAATTACCTATATTTTGAATTTATTTTTCACTTTTCACCTTTATTTAGAAACTTTTTACCTATCTTAATAAATGATATAGATAAAATTTCTATAAACAAAAGATAGAGAGATCATACTAGCATCGAAAAGGATGACAAATTCTTCGACGTTCCTGGACATGGTTGAGATTGCCACCTCCAATGTAAATACCACCAAACGAATCAACCTACTAAAAAAATACAGATTAGTATCGATAAATTATATTTGATTTTTCATCTTTTAATAAAGAGAGAACATACTGTTTCTGCGTGTGTAGCTTCTGGTAGTCTTGTTTAATGCGGAAAACCTAAGAGAAAATAACGTATACTTAAATTAGGTTTTTGGTTACAGAAAATAAGCCAAATCATCAAAAGAAGGAAAACTATGAAACGCTAAGTTACCAAAACGGGTCTACACTCGTCGTCAAGACCGGCGACATAGGCAAGACCTTCAGCTAGCTCCGCCGTGAACTCATCGGCGATCAAGCTCTCTGTAATATTGACACTAAATTTTAAAAGAATCTTGAAAAATTAAACAGAAGAGGTTAAATTAAGTGGGTGTCATGATGAGTGGAGATTCACTTTAACGCTCGATGTTCAAACATGGGACACATCAAAACCCAAGAAAAGCAACGAAACGTCTGTTTTCTAATTAATACAAATATTAAAACGATAATCACTAACCAAGCTATCATCTATACACTGCATCATGCTTACTTTAAGCTTTATGTTTTTTTATCCTCTCGTTTGTTTAGTTTAAACCGTCTATTAAATAAAGCTTTTCACGCTGAAGATGTAACGTACGTGTAGTATATATACGTGTATACGTATATTAACATACAAGAACATCGTGAAAAGGAAAAAAACATACAAGAATATATGAATTATATATAAAGATTTTGAATATACGTGCATCTATAATATATGCATATACATCTTAAACATTTATACATATATATGAATATGTAAAGAGAAAAAAAAAGGAGAGTATACCGATGCCAAGAGAGGATCTCCATGAAAGGCATGACCTTAACTGTTTAGCTGCTTTCTTGATATTGTCTCCTTTTGTTCTCAAGAATCTACTGACACAAGCTCTGTTACAGAACTTCTCCTGCGACATTTATTAATCCGACAACATAACAAAAACAACACTTAAACTGAAAGATTAGTGAAAAGAGCAGTGAGCTGAAGTAAACAAACCTGTTTAAGAGTGAGAGGAGAATGTTTACGTAGGAGATGAAAAACAGCTTCTACTTTGTCGTTTTTTTCTACTGTTGAATGATGATCTTTCTGCTCATTCTTCCCCATTTTCTTAGAGATATCAACCTCGAAGATATCTCTCCCTTCACCTTCTTTATTTGTTAGATAAATCAGCCCGTTGTAACAAATATACCAGTCTTGTTCTTCAAGCTAGATAGAGAGAGAGAGAGAGAGTGGGAACAAAAGATTTTGAAAATGGAAGTGTGACTGAATGGTGAGAGAGATAAAGAGATTCTCTCTTGTAGTAGTATATATTTTGGTAAATGGGATTTAACGGCAGCTGACGCCGTTTAGCACTAACTCTAGCATATTTGCATCATATATTAGATATTTTATTAATATATCATTGATCTAGTAAACTTTGTTTTGTTAACAAGCATAAAAAAGTGAATAGACTTATAATAATGACTTTGAGACCTTTAATATAATGATCTATTTTAAAAAACATAAATCTAAAATCAATTTCACATGATAGGAAACGTTTGAATCTATATATTATTTGAAAAACATATATACTCAAGGAACATAAGCGTTCTTTTTTTGCTGGAACAGAAGTTTGGATGATTTTAAAGTTATGATTTTTTTTTCTTGCTTTTAATCTTGTAAGATGCCCGTGTGTGGGTTTTAGTTGCCATTCCTTTGGCTTTAGTTGCCTGTTCTTTGGTTTTAGTTTGTATCGATCTCTATATTTTCTGTGTAATGGAAATTTCAGATGGAAAAAAAAGTTATGATTTATGAAGATAACACTAATTAAGGAAAAGAAAAAAATAAGCTCAAACGGCGTCAAGAGTTTTTAACGGAAACATGTTTGCCCGTTGGAACAGATATTATTACAAGGATTCGACTTTACCTAAAACTCGTTGAACCTTAAATAGTTTCTAATAAAAGCAATAATACTGCTCACATCAATCTCTCTTTTTCGTTTGAAATGAGTGAAATTTTATTGTTAATTACTACACCAAACATATAATTATATATATATATAACAATTTATAATTTCATCTTTCCACAGGTCTAGAAAAAGCGTATTCTTGTTGGGTTATATTAAACAATTTATATGTCTCCGAACTAATCCCATTGTTTTCTCGTGGACATGCAATCAAAATATAACAATTGTTTATTTCGTTGGGTATGGAAAAATAGCTGGACTGTATCTTACATTCAACATGTTACTTTTTCATATACACGTTATTTCTAGTGAAATTATCGTTTAAAATCATAATATCTATATGGTGGTAAAACTAAAAGAGAAGAAACTACAGCTATCTTCTCGCCCTTGAATCTCTTACACTGATACACACACATTCGTGTACATATATGTGACCTAGTTTAAAAGAGGAAACATGAAATGGTCAAAAAATAGATTGATTGGGCAAGGTGTCTCTCGTGCTATGAATCGGATTAAATTCATAGCTCTTTTGTCCCCGGAGTAGTAAATACGCACATTTAACATTGCCTTTAAATTCTAGTTTATTAAGTTGTACATCTTAAAGATATTAAATGCCATCAGTTTATTACTTATGAAAAATACTAACAAATAAGTCCGAGACAATGTGGTCGGGTGGTAAGAAGTTGGGACACTAACACGTTTTAAGTTCTATTTACTTTCTATACGAAATTAAATCACACAGTTCTTGAACATCTATATAAATATGAATCATGTTTTCAACCCATTTATATCCAAAAAGAGATTTTATCCAAAATTTTTACATCTCTTTAGAAATTAGTCAGGGTCTTTCCATATATCTGGGATATCCCATAGTGATAATAAAAAAACAAACAAACAAAGAAAGAAAAGCTAACATCCGACCAGTAATTTGCATATTCCAATAAATTATTGCGTTGTGAATTGTGATATCTCACAGAAAAATGAGTAAGAGTATTTGTATCTTTCTTTTATTGATAATGTATTTAGGTGAACCTAAACCAAAAGAACCTAAACCTGATCTCGTTGTAACTTTGCTTTGATGAGCTATAGATTATAATTTTGTCCTAAGTGTGAAATAATCTGGTGGTTTTCTTATAAGATGGAAATTAGAGATGATTAGATATTTAGACCAATGAGCTACAATGTTATACACGGCATGAACAATCAGTACATATAGTAAATTATTATAATACCGTATAATTCACAACGGTCCAAATTATAAATTTAAAGTTTGGTGATACTATTACATAAGAATACAAAGATTCATCAGTAGGAAGTGGAAACGACATCTTAAAAGGCTATGTATTTGACAGACAACAGCAACAAATCAAATATTCGTATCAATAAAGGTGTACCTTCAAGTAGAATGTAGTGGCCTTGTGTTTTTCATTATCATTATTCATTTCTTTCTTTCATATCGGCCATGAAAATCCACATTCAATATCTTTGATTGATTTGATCGTCTCTATCCACACCATTTCAGACTCTTTTACAAATGATAAAAATTCATGTGGTAAGAATTACGTATTTATATATTTCTCATTTTAACTACTCAAAAGCATAACTATTGGTTCCAGTTTTGAAATTTATAAGCGCTGTTTTTGATAAAAGTTTTACTGATAAAGAAGTATCTGTAATTATACTACGTATAAAAGCTATATCCTAATGATAACCAGATTAAATCAAGGTCATTTATTTCAACAAAAACTTAGTCATACTCGAATGTCAAATTGGTCACATCCCCAACATTTATCGAAAATGTTATTTATTTCAATTAACAAAGAAAATATATTTTTACAGGCAAAATATTTGTTTTGAAAGAAACATCATCATGTGTTTCAAAATTATATATCGTATTTTCCAAACAAAGAAATATATATATAAGTCTTACTTTTGATCAAAACTAATTTCGTTTTGAAAAAATAACAAGAAAACAAAGGTACGTCCAGAGATGAAGAGCAGGATGAAAATAAGAAAAAGAGCCCGTGAACAAATAGTTGAATGTGATATCAAAGCTAAATAAAGTACTTATTCCTGTTAGTTTTATGTCTATTCTCTTTGTATTTACCTAAAGTTTGGAAAAATGGATTATTAAATACAAATGAGAGGAGGATAATATATTTATTAATTATGGTAATTTATTAATATGCATTGAGACGACTTTGAGTTTAGTTCAAACTTTTGATTATTAATCGCATGAAAAGTCACTATGATTATGTTTGTTTGTTCATTTATAACACACTCATCGTATTAAAATATACATTAAGTTTGGTTATAACTTTAAATGACCACTGTAAGTCATCATCAACCTTTAATTCAAATAAATTGCCTGCATAGTTGACAAAACCTTTTCATTGTGACTTCTAAATTTGTTTAGATCTCGATTTCATTAGTAAACAAACAATATACTTACTATTTTTTTGGTTTTACTTCACTCGATTGAAAACTATTGAACAAAGAAAAAATTCACTTGCTGATTATCTAATGTTAACTGATACTAGTACTTTTAGTTTTTTTAAGAAAGAAAGAGATTAATTCTTTGATTAGTTAATCCACTTGTTTTTTTTATTTCACTCGATCCAAGATTGCTTAACAAAAAGGAAATCTCGATGATTAAACTAGTATTTTGTGGAAAATACAAACTCTTTGATCAGTTAAATGTCTTGGTGAGTCAGACTTTTGCTATAGATATAAAATCGAAAGTAAATTCTCTTAAAACATTAAAGTTTCATTCTCTTTGGTCAGTTAAATATCTGAATCATGACGATTCATAAACACTAGGTTGAATGTACACCAGGCATAAACAAAAAGTTTGAACAGTTTACCCACTAATGAAGTCGGAGAAATGGATGTATTAGAGATGTTATCGTAATGAAAGTCCGACAAATATTCCTGAGTTCTGATTATTCTGAGAAGGAAATTGACAATATAAGATAAGAAACAGTGGTGACAACTATTATTACAGTAATAATTGACTTAGTGACTTTTGGAAAAATACTATAATGCTGTTTGCACTGACGCATTATGTCAACAACAACTCACGTGAGCCCCCACAAGTCTCCTCTACTTCTCCTTATCCTCACACTATACATTTTTTTTCATATGTTACCAAACACTTCCTACAAACTCGATTCCATTTCATTAGGTTCGTTCAAATTTTGAAATGGGGAACTGCCAAAGATACAATGATAATTTCACTGAGTTAGTGGCGTTTGATAATCATTCGATTTTTTTTGTTCATCATTTCACATGTTTCATGTCTCTTTGCTTGATCACACAATATATGTATCTTTGTAATTTATTAGTGTAGATGGATGAGGATACTATCCTTTCTTCATGCCGTTCGTAAAAGTGATCAACACAAACTCTGTCACGTTTTCATCATTTAATTGATATTTTGCACAATTTGATTCTGAATATATGTTACTATTGCTATATTGATTTGTTACTTCCTCATTCTATTTACACAAAAGTCACAAGTTACCAATTCTATAATCAATACTTGATGATTGTTCTGCGTCATGGCCATGCACGATATATATTAAAGTATAGATTTTTGAATATATCATGATCCCCATTGACACACACATATAGTAAAAAAAAATAAAAGATGAAATCTAAGAGTACGGTTTATGACTTGGTAAAATTTGAAATATAATATTTAACCAAAACAAAGCTATTTTAAAATTAAAATAAAATAAAGAAAACGAATTTAAGTTAACCATTACAAAAATGATAATATTAATTTACTGTAAATTTAAATTATTACATCGTAAGGGAACAATTCCATGTTGAGTTTCAAAATAATAATTTCTGCTTAATTTGTAGAAATCAATGTGTATATATAATGTACATTAAATAACAATATCTATTTGATTTGAATGTAATGAAATAAGAAGGTTTATATTAATAATAAAACCAAGATTATGTTCTATATATATATTCTTTCAATTATAGCAAAACTCAATTGGAAACAAATCATTACTAAATCTCTTTGAAAAGAAACATATAAAGTGACACCTTGAACCCAAAAAGTGATATTTTTTGTTGGGCTTTGATGGTGAATTTCATTGGCCCATTAACACGTTGTCTCTTTCCGAGGCCAGAGTCGAAACTCGATGTATTTCTACAGATACGAGAGGGGTTAATTGATCAATCACAAACTATAGGGTGCATTTTGGATTAAAATTCATATTACTATAAATACATCCGGATGAAAATAAAAGTTTCGTTCTAGTTTCCTATCTTTCGTACCGCTCCGTTTCGCCCCCCCCCTACCCTCCTCCATCCTCTCTCGGCTTGCGGCGGAGTTACATTGTTGGCCGCCGAGGAAACCAGCAACTGTTGAAATCTCGAAGCTCATAAGCTCATCAACGCTCGATCCTTGAAGGATATTTCTCTGATTACAATCATTTCTCCTGGTTCCCGTTAGGATCGAAGCTCTTGTCTCTCCTCACCACGGATCTGGTGATTCAGCGTGCGATTTGACGTTTATAGAGTATTGGGTTTATCGATTGCATTGGTTTGGTATCGGATTTACAAAGGGATTAGGATTAAAGGTCACTACTTTCGGTTTTTTGTGTGTAGTGAATCGTTTATGGAACGGGGTGGTGGGTCGGGTGAGGGGTCACGTTTAGTTGCGAGCTCTTCTCCTTGCTTGACTCAGAAGGAGAAAAGAGATGGGCTTTGCAAGGCTGTGTCTTGTACTGGAACAAAGCGTAGTTTTCAGAAGAAGAGACCTAAAGTAATTGTTAGCGAGTCCGAGTCAAGTGAGGAGTTTATGAAGCCTCCACCTAGGAGCGTTGACTGCAAAACCCTTGGAGAGAAAGAGAAGTTTCGAGGGAAGAATGGGATTGTGAGGAGGAGCAACGAGTCGTCAGGAATGAAGAAGTTGGATGTGTTTGAGTTTGACGAGTACGATGGGTTTGATAGCGCTAATTTGATGAGGAAACGTTTTGATAATGGCACTGTTGGTGTTAGTGGGAGAATCTCTTTTCCACCGAGAAGGTTTGATAATGGTGTGGGAGGGTCTGGATCAGGCAGGGAGGGTCTGTTTGTTAGGAGGAAAAAAGAGTATTTAAATGGCGAGAGTAGTGTGAGTTCACAGGAGAAGTTGAGTAGTGAATATGATTCAGATGAGCCAATAAGGGTGCAGGGGAGAAACGGTGTTCTGAAGGTGAAGGTAAACAATAAAACAAGTACTCTTCCCGCTCCAATCAGTCACCGGGAAGGAGAAGTATATGAGAGACTGCCTTCCTCCTCTAGGAAGGCACCAAAGCGTGAGAATGTTGTAGCAAAACCAACTTTTAGGAAACCAAATAATGTGGAGAATTATTCAGAGTCAGAAGAGAGCGGCATGGAGAGGAAAGCGAAAAGAAGGAAACCAATTTGCCGGTCACCCAAGAAGGAAACAGATACCAAATCCACGTCTGAATCGTTGAAACCTGCAGCGAGGGAAGAAAGAAGGGGAATGCGTAATGGTGGAACAGAGAAGCAAAGATTACGTGAGAAAATTAAGGGAATGCTTACTGATGCAGGATGGACGATAGACTATAGACCTAGGAGGAATCAAACTTACCTTGATACTGTATATGTAAACCCCTCAGGAATAGCATTTTGGTCAATAATTAAAGCATACGATGCTCTTAGACAGCAGTTAAAGGACGAAGACATTGATGCTAGGTCGAGGAAGGATGTTGCTGCAGTTGTTTCTGTATCAGAGGATATTGTGAACAATTTAGCAAGGAAGATGAAGAAGACGCGGACTGAGATTTCAAAGAAACGGGGGAAAGGTTACAGTGATAGCGAGAGTGAAAAAGAAAGCTATGGAGATGATGAAGTAGGAGTGGAAAGTGATACCTGTGGAAAGAGGATGGGTTCGTTCGTAAAGATGACGGGGAAATCGATTAAAAGAGGAAGAAACGAAACTAATCGGGATGATTTATCCTCCAAAAGTAAAAGACTGTCGTACTATAGTGATGCACGGCCGTCTTCTGGATCAGATTCACATTATCTAAATGGAAGATTAAGCAAAAAAATAGGAAGATGTACTTTGAAGGTGCGTAGTTCTGAGGATAAAAAGAATCCAGCGATCAACGGGTTCAATCCATACTCTGGAAAAAGGACATTGCTCTCGTGGTTGATTGATTGTGGAGTTGTCCAGTTAAGAGAAAAGGTGCAATACATGAATCACCAATGTACAAAGGTGATGCTGGAGGGATGGATAACAAGATCGGGGATTCAATGTGCCTGCTGCAGTAAAATCCTCACAATTTCCAGGTTTGAGATCCATGCTGGGAGCAAGTCATGCCAGCCTTTCCATAATATATACCTGGAATCTGGCAGTTCTCTTCTTCATTGCCAAATCAGAGCGTGGAATATGCAAAAAAATGCTAAGAATCTTGGTTTTCATCACGTGGATGCCGACGGCGATGATCCACATGATGATGCTTGTGGTATTTGTGGCGATGGTGGTGATTTGCTTTGCTGTGATGGTTGTCCATCAACATACCATCAAGCCTGCCTAGGTATCGAGGTATGTATTACTGCGAAGTCTTACCTGTTTAAGCCTTCTGAATCTTTTCTTTTTCCATTTTCTGGTTTTGGAGTTAAACTTTCTTTTGGTTTGTTGGTATCGTGATTTACTTGTAGGTGCTTCCTGTGGGCGACTGGCACTGTCCAAATTGCATTTGCAAATTTTGTGATGCTGTGGTGCATTCTAGTGGCGAAGACGAAAATCCTTCATTATTTTCCTGCAACATGTGTGAGAGAAAATGTGTGATGTTTCCTTCATTGAGCTTGATTATTCTTTTCATGAACTTCCACTGGTAACAATGGCGTCCTCAATTTTTATAACCGCTTTTGTAGATCACCATTTATGCATGAGTGAGCTGGAAGCTCATAAGGTTCAATCTTCAGCTTCTTCGTTTTGTGGACCTAATTGCTTAGAGGTATTTTGACGTCTTTACCTTCCTCAGCAAATGCTGGGTTGCTGAGTAATTTTCTATGTCAGTGTCTTGTTGGTCTTTCTTGCCTCTTTTCCTCGTATGTTAAATTTACTTTCATTGTTTTCTACAGCTCTTCGAAAAGTTAAAGAGGTATCTTGGTGTCAAAAATGAAATGGAAGGTGGCTACTCATGGTCTCTTATACATAGAGTGAATACAGATTCAAAATTCAACTCTCAGTTGTCGGCACAAAGGATTGAAAATAACTCAAAACTAGCTGTCGGGCTGGCGATCATGGATGAATGTTTTTTGCCCATAATTGACAGGAGGAGTGGGATCAATCTAATTCGCAATGTCCTTTATAATTGTGGGTAAGTTTATGTGTTTTAATCCCTCTTTTATTACTTATGCTGAAAAAGTATCATGTCAACAACTCCTCTTAATATGTAACTTATATACTAGCTTGGTATCTAGTACACATGCGAGAAACTTGTCAACAAGACATTGTAGATATAGTGAAGCAAATGCTAGTGTTTGTCTTATCAAGTTTAACACGTAGATGTTGACAATGTTTTGATCTTTGAGTACAAAGAAACCCGGGGTCTTATGTATGTTTGCAACTTTCTTTCTTTCATTCACGTGCACGGAAACTATAAACGCCTATAAATTTGGTTGCTCTTTGCTATCTATATGCTTGAAATGTCTGCCTTCTCTATGCAGATCCAATTTCAACCGGATTAATTATACTGGCTTCTACACTGCCATCCTAGAGAGAGGAGATGAAATCATATGTGCGGCATCTCTCAGGTATTGTCTAGCATCTCAGCTAACACTTTAATAATAGGCAATGGCATTACAGAATGTCTCCCGAGTATTATCTTGTCAATCTTATCTAACGTTGTCTGGAATTCATTGGAAATGAACTGTACTGATTCATTAGTCACCCTCTTTTGCTACAACTGTGAGTCCTCTTGTTTTCTATTTGTGTCTTATGTCTGCTCAAATGATAGAACGAGCAGGCCATTTAACTAGCGGTAATAAGAATTGCTATTTATTCCTTTAGTTTTTTTTTTTCAGTTGCTTAGACTTGAGGATGTAAATTAGTACTCATACATTCTAAGTACCAGCTGTTCAATTGATGTTGAGTTCGGAGGACCTTCTAGACGTTAAATGTTTTTGTTGCCTTGTTAGGTTCCATGGAATGCAATTAGCGGAGATGCCATTTATTGGAACCAGGCATATATACAGGCGTCAAGGAATGTGCCGTCGGCTTTTTGATGCAATTGAGTCGGTAAGCTGATTGGACTATATAATCATTGTTTCTGGGCATCATATGCTGAAAGGTGCTTTCAACTTTTTAACTCCTATTTTGTTTTGTGAAGGCTATGCGTTCTCTCAAGGTTGAGAAGTTGGTTATCCCTGCCATTCCAGACTTCTTGCACGCTTGGACCGGTAACTTTGGATTCAGTCCTCTTGATGATTCAGTTAGGAAAGAGATGAGGTCCCTCAACACGTTGGTATTTCCTGGAATAGACATGTTACAGAAACCTCTGCTCCATGAAGAAAACAAATCCAAATTCGCAGCTGACGGTGACTGTGTTGTTGTACATAAGGATGCCATGGATTCAGAGATAGAGACAGAAAAGAAATCCGAATCTGCGTCTTTTGCTGAAACTTGTCTAAACTCCAATGGATATGTCGCTGATGATGCAGACGGCAACAAGAATGTTCATGTTTCTGATGAGAAAACCAGTCCTATATGTACATCAGTTGAGCCAGCCCTGGACACGGTTTCCAAGCCGGAGGATGATGAATCCAGGAGATATATACCTGGTGAAGAACCTGGGATTAGCTCTTCTTCTTGTCAGTTCACATTGAAGTCTTGCTCTAAGCAACATGACGATACAGGATCAGCATGTGAAGATGTGAATGTAGAAGCTGTTGCTAAGTTACTATCTCTGGAAATTGTACAAGCGTCCCCTGAGGTTCAGATTGAAAACAATCTCTCTTCATCTATTTCTGGTTTAGGATCATCAGATATGAGCTCTATCACTCAAGAAGGCAAGACTGAACGAAACTCACAGAACAAAGAGGCCACTCCTTCATGTAAAGACAAGTACATACTCGGGCTTGATACTAAGTTGGCTGTATCTGAAGCAGATGGTTTACTTTTGTGAGGGGAGAAAGATGAGTCTGAGATTTTATTCTAGTGAAAGACGTTTTCTCCAGGAGGAGGAAGTACACATTATATCTGTCTGGATTTGTTCGGAGAATTGATATGCTCATTGAATACAGTCAATCTTGCATTCTTCAAAGGTTGAGATTAGGTAATGAGAGATTCTGTTTCACATATCTTATAAAGATATTGCGCCCCCTATGAGAGCTGATATATGATACTACAGAACAAGGAAAAGCATGTGTTACATGATATATCTTTTAAAGCCTAAGTTTTTTTTCTCACATTCAGAAGTCTTGTTGTTGTCTGTCATAACTTTGTATTTATCAGCATTATTAACTCAAATCCAGGGATTTACAACACTGTATTATATAACGTTCCATTAGTAATTTTGGAGCAGTGTTTAGTTTTGCATATCAGAGCTCTTTTATCTCACAGATTTTCACAATTTCTCAAAGAGTTGTATGTGTAAAACATCAATACAAAACTTGTAGCTGCAGGATCTGGTTAGAGAGAGTACTGTCACAAAAACTCTTCAGCCTTATTAAGATCATCCAAAATCTCAGCCTTAACCTCATCAGGAAGAGGTGCAGAAGGGCCTGCCTTTGAGTAAAACGTCGCCAAAGCTCGGATGACTTTCTCCAGCTCCGCATAAGACTCCTGAAACACACATCAAAATGGTTTCATTCAGCTTCATTCATCAACTGTTCAAAAAGATGAAAACAAAAAAAAGAGAAGGAAGCAATGTTTACATCTCCAGCTACACTCTTCTGCCCTCTCCAGTTACTCAAGTAATCACGAATGGACTCCTTGGCGGAATCAGCACTTCTTCTAAACTTGGCATTGTCTTTTGGATCTTCTTTCAACGACTCCCTCATCGTTTTCACAACCTCTCTTGCAGATTTCAAGTAAGCTTTAGGTAGCTCTTTGCCAGACTTTGTTCTCTCGTTAGGATCAAACAAAGACTTGAAAGCACCAACGACTCCTTCTCTCTCTCCATCACTCTTCTCCTCTGCTTGAGCAGCTTGTAACCCGGGAAACTCAAGTGTGGCTATGAACGAAGCACCACCAACACAATGCAAGAAACCACGACGAGCAAACAAAGATCTCTCTTGAAGCTTCTCGTCTGTGTTCAATTGCAAATTTTCAAAAAGTTCAGAAAAAACAGAGCCACACATAAAAAACAGAGCAAAAGATAAAAAGGTGATACCTTTATTACATCCATGCTTCGATTTCACTTGTTGATGGATCAGTGAAGGAGGAGGAACATTAATGGCGGCTACAAGGAAACCCATCAAGAATCTTCTTCCAGTTATATCGGAGAAGAATTTTCGTCGACGAAATGAGTCACCTTGACGGCGAAGAGTTAACCGGAAGCAGCAGGCGTTGGTGTCATAGGAACGGAGAGAGATGAAAAATGGATGGTTCGTGTTGTTTTGTCTAAATGACGAATTTGCCCTCTAAATCAAGATGATACAAAAAATAAAGAAAAGGTGCGCTAGAAGGAGGGGTCGAACCTCCGACCTTGTGGTTAACAGCCACACGCTCTAACCAACTGAGCTATTCCAGCTTCTATTATATCATTTACAAGCATTATTTTTAGTGTCGCCTTCATAGCATGCTATATCACATGTTTCAGTCAACCATATGTATTATTTAAATTATTCTAATGGGTAATATATATATCTTAATCACGTAGTAAACACATAGTTAATACTGTATACATATATAAAGTAAAAACTTATCTCTCTCAAACACATGTGGGCATAGATATATATATATACTTGGCCAGGGAGAACCGAGACAAGCAGCAGAAAATCAGGCACTAATTCATATAAGATAAGAAAGGTGCTTAGTTCTTGCGCCCAAAAATCGTATGCTTCCTTAAAATATAATGTTAGTGCTTTTTAAGTCTTACAAAAATCAATATATACGTAATTTTATGTTTCTTAACATGACTTATTTACATTTGAATTCAAATACTAGCTAAGGCTTCACCCAACATCCGTCTCTTATGATTCTCCTCTTTTGTTTTTGTCTCACCTAGTGTTATGTAAAAGTCTCATGGGACGAATCACAAACAAAAATAGATTACCAGTGGTTAATATTTTATTTGTACCACCCTTCACTTATCAAGCAATGCTTTGATTTGCTTTTAGGTTTTTTTTTATATAAAATAATTGATGTCTATTGTTTCAAACGTATAATCTTTTCTTCAAGAAATAACATGAAAAATCTATGGTTTGTGGACTTTTTGTCAACTAATTATTATCTCATACTCCATCATTTAGCTTTATATTCAAATAAATCAAAATCACAATTTGTTTATGATGATGAATAAAGTATTAAACTAGTACATTTTCATTAAATAAGTGTTTATATATCTAATAATTCATCATACAACACAATTCACGCCTTGATTTAATATAGGGTGCGTGACAAGAGATTCTCGATGCCTTTTTGTTTGGGAGTGATCACTGTATACTGTTACTGTATATGCTTACCAAGTTCAAGTGTGATCACTATCATAAATAGTTTTTTTGGACGCATTAAAATTGCTTCGGTCGTTTCATAAATTAAATATCCAACAAAAAACTAAATAAATTTTGTATATAATAAATACTATCTTTGAATTTACAGTGAATTTGCTACATCTAACCAAGTTGTTTACTCAACGTAAAACTCATCATATATCATTTTTAGATTCCGTATAATGTGTTTTGACGTGAATGAACGTAGGAACATCACAAAAAGCAGGGAAGAAAGTCAAATACTATTTTAGATTCTATAGAAATTGATACGTTATGAAAAAGAAGAAGAAATAGTACCAAGTGTCAGTCGACATAGCTTTATTTGTTTGTCATGGACGTTTCTTTGGTACGTATCCAAAAGACAAACTTTTTAAGCAATCATATTCATACCAATTAGCCCATTTAGGTAATTAATGTTGTAATCTGAAAATTGTCTAAGTGGAAATATTATCACATGCACTTATTTCCGCTTCTACTAATTACAAGTTTTTTTTATCATTCGGCAAAATTAATACTTTCTTCGTTTCTGAATGAGTGTCACTTTGACATTTTTACAGAGATTAAAAAATATATATTATAAACTAATATATTCTTATTTAGTGTATGATTAATTAATAAAAATGATTTAAATAAAAGTTTATTGGTTATTCAAAAAGATAAAAAAAATTAATGTACATAATTAGATTAGGATTTTAAAATGACATTTAAAAAAAAATTAAAAAATTTAATTTGACACTTATTATAAACTGAAGGAGTAGTAAATGTTAAAATAAAATTTATTTCTCTTGATACTCAGCTTCCTTTGTTTCATGTGTATTTTTTTTTTTGATTAACCAGGTGTTGAGCTTACGCCCCACCACCTAGACCCGGCGCCAGTCTTTACATGTACCGTTTAGGGACCTGGGCACGCCTTCCCCTCCCCGCGAGTCAAACAGCTGACCTCCCAGTTTGATCCCCTAGCTCAGGGCAGATACCACTAGACTACGAGGTCCTGGGTTTTCATGTGTATTTTAAGGAAATGCAACCTTGAATTGAGGGATAAATATCAATTCTTCTCAAGGAAAAAAAAAGAATAATAATCACTTTTTTAAAAAGAACAAAAAACAATAGTTTATCAATCAAATTTTAACATATGGATATCACCGATTCATCATTTATTTAACAAGGTAAAAAAAAAGAAAAAAAGAAACAATCTAAACTGCATGCGATCGAGACAACCTCACGCCTCTCTCGATTTTCTCGTATCATTACACAATTATTACATTTCTATTTTATTTTTGTCCTAAAGCGCTAATCCCAAAAAAACATTAGTAACTTTTACATAACATAACAATTTGCCACGTCAGTTTGTCCGGTGACCGTCCGATAAGAGAGAAACGAGAACGTCGGCGAAAGCTCTGATAATGAACTTATGTGTATCTTCCGCATTCAACGAGAGGTAACTAAGCAACAGCTCGTGCAAGAACTCGTAACGGTGAACATCTTCCGCGTCTGTAACGGCGTCAAGCATCTCTTGCATTGATCTGCGGAAGTCATTGTAAGGATCAGGAGATTGCACGTACTGTTTCACGGCGGCTCCTCCGGCAAGAAGCCTAGGAGTGGTATCCTTCTTGACCGGAGAATCGGTGATTGAGTTGGAGCGGCCAGGGGAAGAGAAGAAGAAGCGACGTGTGGCAAGAACGGAGGTTAAGTCCAGAGGGGGAGAGTCTTCAGGGGTAAAACCGTAATTATCAGACTCATACAAGGAGGAGGAGGAGGATGAAGAGTTACCGGTGGTGGTGGTGGAGGTGGAGGAAGTGGATGTTGTGGTGGTTGTAGTGGAGGAATGAGGTGGGATGACTTCAGTAAGAGGCTTGGATATGCGGTGGCTGGTGGTGGTTGTATCGTTGTAAAGGTGATTGATGAGGAGAATGGATGGCCGGTTGGGTTCGTCGGAGGCGGCCGAGAGGGAGGAGGAGGGCTTGATGAGATGTGATGGAAAGCAAAGATGGAAGTCTTTCCACATGGTTCTTGGCCTTGTGTGTTTTTTCTACAGAGAGACTGATAAAATGTATGGAGCAAGTGACTTAAGCTAGTTGGCTTAGTTTATTTGATACAAGCATGTATCATGTACATGTCTTTATAGTATACACCACCATGTATTCATTATATATATGTATTGTATATGTTAATAGCATGCATCGTGCTTTGCTATAGCTATGTAAAGACCAACTAATCTTTTAAGTTTTACAGAATTTTATGAAAGTCAAATCTAGTAAATTAGAAATTATTTTAACAACACAATATTACATTTAACTCTATTTGTTCTTTTTTGTTTGTTTTTGATTTAATAAATGTGAAAAAGTTAGATACAGAGGGGAAGATATATATGTTTTCTTCATTCCATATATAAGAACTCAATAAAATAATTCTAATAAGAGACTTAAGAAAATAATACACCCCTATAATAAATTGCAAAGAAGAAGAATCATCTAATCTATTAAAAGCAAAGTACATATTTAAAATAACCCTTGATTCTACTTAATATTTACAAAGAATGCCACTGATTTTATTTCTGTATCCAAACATCTAAACATTAATTATTAATAAAAAAGAAGAGTACAAATAGGAAATATCTATTAATTCTACCTAATATTTACAAAAAATGTCATTGATATTATTCTTGAATTCAAACATCTAAATATTAATTCTTATCTAATCTATTAAAAGGAAAGTACATATTTAAAATAACCCTTGATTCTACCTAATATTTACAAGATGCCACTGATTTTATCTATGTATCCAAACATCTAAACATTAATTATTAATAAAAAAGAGAAGTACAAATAGGAAATATCCATTAATTCTACCTAATATTTACAAAAAATGTCATTGATATTATTTTTGCATCCAAACATCTACATATTAATTCTTAACAAAATAAAATAAAACACAATAAACACATATTTTTTAATTTAATCGCCATATAATACAATGTATCATCCAAATACAATGAATTCAAGATTTCTGGATATTCAGGGTTAGGATATTCGACTGAATACCCACCGATATCTAAACCTATTTTTTTAAATTAAAAAAATTAAAAAAACTATCTATTAAATATTTATTTAGTCTATTTAAAATTATTATTTAAAAAAACTTAAAATCATTAAAATTTTGTCCTTGTAAATACAGCAAGAACTCACGAGGAGGCAATGTCTTGGACTACCCTAAAGTGGCCATCTCATGGCTCAAAGAAAGGAGAGATGGATATGTTTGTGCAAAGTACACTGACTCACTTCACTTCTCATCAGTTCTGTAGATTGTGCAAACATTGATGTACATACTAGCTAGTTCAATAATAATATGAGAACACAGTAAATGCTTGTGAGACTAAAGGGTCTTTATGCTCTTATCATTGTTTTTGTGCATAAGTAAAAATATGGTATCAAGGTGTCATATAGAGTGTACAACAACTTTTAACCACACAATTTGTCATTTTCTTTGGAACATAAATTGAAACGATCAATTTCTATTTTTGTATTAGTTAGAATTCATCATATAGTTTCATTGGATTTATCAAATGAGTGGTTGTTTTCCTTGGGGGTATCTATCTATCTATCTTTTTTCAATCTTTGTCACATAGTGTTGTTGTTATTGTAGGGACATGTAAAAAAAGAAAATTTATCGACAAATAACTCTATTAATGCGGGACATATCAAGATTCAAATCACATGATTCTTGAAGTTGTGAAAGCTGTGTGAATGTGAACATCAGACTCACCAGAAAACTCCATTGTAGTTCTTTGTCATGAGACACAAAACGATTCAGTATCGTTTTCCAAACCCCTTTAACTAGTGCCTGATTGCAATGTAACAGTTTTGTGATGGACCCACGAATCCATGTGATGAGAGATGTTAAAATGGGTTCAACCTATTAGGGTTACTCTAACCCTATATCAAAATCTTCAACCCTAAGTCAGGGATAGAAAAAGACTGAATATAGTTAGCCTTTGGACTTTATAAGGTTATCCTAACCATGTATCAAATTTATTTTTGATTCGCACATTGCATACAAAGTTTTAAAATAAACCACAAATTAATTTTCCCACGAAAATTGCAATATCGAGTTTTTCTACCAAAACTGTAAAATTGAGTTTTTCATTAAAATCCCAAAATTTAGTTTTTTCATCAAAGCTGTAAAAACGAATTTTTGTTAAAAACGCAAAATTATTAATTTCTACTAAAACCGAGAATTATATATTTTTTGTCTAAAGCGCAAAATCGTGTCCACAAAAATCACAAAATCTTGCTTCCGCCAAACTCACAAAATCTTGTCTAATTTTATATATGTGATTATATATATATATATAGATTTGTTGGAAATTAAGGGCTTAACCCTATTTTGCAAAATTTGGTGGGCTCTAAAAAGGGTAGAGACTAAAAACCAATTTAACATGTGATGGATAAATACCACTAAATTCATTTTCCAATCAGATAAGGTCCAAGAACGGCCCACGAATAGCCCAAGTATAGGATTGTTATTATGAAACTGATATTATTAGAGCACTTCGCTTTCTCCGAGGTTCAACTTTTTGCAGCTGGTTTTCTTTTCTTTCATCCAAAAAGGCCACTCCTTCGAGTGTGAGGGACGGCCATAGCTTCATCGCGAGGTTTCACGGGGGAGAAAGAAAGAGCCATCCACACCGTTACGATCTTTAGAAACTGATCTGTGTGCACGACGACGTCTCTAGAGATAGTAAGTTATATCTCTTTTTCTTTTTCTTTATTTTCATCGTCCATTGGATTTAGTATGGCTGAATGTATTGTTTCCGCTCCACTGAGATATCAAAACTCGTTTTCGTTATTAATATAAACAAAACAAAAAACATTCTTTTGATGTGGTTTGGGGTTTGTATCTTCTCTGTCATAACACAGTTCTTGTAGCTGTCTGAATGAGTTAAAAAAAAAAAAAAAACTCTATTCGTTGTGTGTTACAGGTATTAATATCATTCATGGAGACTACTGATACTACTGACCAAAGTAACAGAGAGGTACCTCCTCAGCTTCTGCTGAGACCAGTAAGGCCAATGGAATCTGGTGTAGGCCTACCTTATGCACCTGAGAACTGGCCTAAGCCTGGAGATACTTGGCGTTGGAAGGTAGGACCAAGAATCACCGGTAAAGGCACCTTTTTGGATCGTTACTTGTACCCTCCTAAGCATCTTCCTGGTTTATCCTCCACTGAAACCCTCCGTAAAGGTACAGCCTTTAGGAGCAGGCTCTCTCTCGAACGCTACATTCGCCTAGCCTTCCCTGATGCAGATGTTCGCAAGTTCTTTGCTTCTTTCAGCTGGCTTGTACCTAGCACAGATGGTTAGATTCATTCACCTCTACACTTATCTTAATGTTATGATGAAACTGTTATGAGCTAAGAGCTCTTTTCTTGGCATAGGCATAGGTATGAAGCAGTGTATATTGCCAGTGTATACCTCAGATGGTGAAGATAACGTATCTGACACTCTGGTTTGTAAAGCTGGTAATGACAAATGCGGCAGCCTGATGATGATGCCACCGAGTGAAACCGAACCAATGCCTTGTGACATTTGCTGTAGTGAACCTAGTTTCTGCACTGACTGCTCTTGCATCCTCTGCTGCAAATCAATAAGCGTTGAGCATGAAGGTTACAGCTATGTCAAATGTGAAGCTGTGGTTTCCGAGGGTCTTATATGTGGACATGTTGCTCATATCAACTGTGCTCTTCGAGCTTACATGGCTGGAACCGTTGGAGGCAGTATTGGGTTGGATGCTGAATACTACTGTAGGAGATGTGATGCCAAAAGGGACTTGGTTCCGCATGTTAACAGGTTCCTGGAAATATGTAAGACTGTAGAGTACCAAGGCGATGTGGAGAAGATCCTCAATCTCGGTATTTGTATCCTGCGAGGGTCACAGAGAGTTAGTGCTAAGGAGCTGCTGAACTGTATCGAATCAACGGTCATCAAGGTACAGTTTATACACTGTGTAACATGTAGTATTTACTGGATTTTCCTGAAACTAAAGAGCCTAATCTTTGGCAGCTTAAATGTGGCACTAGCTTGGAAGATCTTTGGAATGATGATACACCAACTATATGGTCAGGTAATATCCCTCATCACAATCTTTTGCTTTGTGATTATGTGTTGAAGATGATTTTTCTGTCTTGGTTGTAGATTTCTCTGACAGTGGAGAAGGTAAAGACAATGATGCACTGCAAAGTCTACAAGACGTGACACCTATGGAGCCCATGCCATTCAATTATGAGGCAGAGATTCACAAACTGGAGGAAGAGATCAGTGAGGTCCTCAAAGCGATGAGAGAGGCTCAGGAATCTGAGTATCAAATTGCTGAAGTCAAACTTCATGCTCAGAAAGAATGTCTTGGTGATCTGTATAGGCAACTTGAGGAGGAGAAGTCAGAGCTGTCTAGGCGTGTATCAGCTCAGATGCAGATAGCTTGATGACGAGTGTGTTGAAGAGATTGGAACAGATTAGAAAAGAAGTCACAAAGCTTAAGGAAATGGAGGAAGTAGCTAAAGGATTTGGCAGGACGCCTAGAGGAATCCTTGAAGAGTACTTTCATCTAACAATTGAGGAGTAGAGAGATATCAAATGAGCAGCATACCAACAACTATAAATTGTACATTCGTTTTGTGACATTGTCAGGCTAAGTTCCTTTGAATTCTTGAACATAAAGATGATTAGAAACTTAGATATCATAGCAAATCCATACTAATGAAATACACCACACCATAGAACACTCACAGACAGCTAGCCAGACCATAGAAGTTTACATAGAAAATGGAGGAAGCCAGTAAGGGAGGAAACTAGTAACCCTTTCTGGTAAGCCTTTGGGACGGTCAAAGTGATGGGCGGTTTTAGTGGCTATATCGTAAACAGCAAAGCAATGGCCCATCAAGTAGATGGAGTTGGGCTTGAGACCAGGGCAAGAGCTGGCCACAACGCAGAATGGTTCACTTTTTGAAAGGAATATGCAAAGATCTCCAATGTCCTGGGCGTAAGACATGTTTTTTGTTCCCTCTTTTGTGTCTTGATCCTCTCTAAACACCATAACCATCGGCTCTTTGCTTCTTATAGGAGGGACATGAGAGTACCTGCATATAAGAGAGATTAATGATTCAAACTTGTCTGTCTGCCTGCATGTTACTTGTTGTTAATTATTATACCATTTGACTAGGAAACTTTGGCCGCAAGGTGACTCTACCCAATGGTCCTCCCTGAAACAAGAATCCATCAGCTCCCACTCAGACTGTGGCAACTGTGGAAGGTTCCGAAACACCAACTCAGTGAACTTAGGATCGTTCTCGAAGTGGAGATCCCAAGAGCACAAGTAATTGCCTCCAGGAGCAGGCAGGGAGAATCTTTGTTCTCTCTTTGAAAACATGAGGTTTGAGTTTTCGAAGCAGGCGAAAGGGATCAGTTTGTAAGTCCAACCTTGGTCACGGCCAGGCCTGCACATGGTCAAATGATTACCCAAGAACTTGATAGCCACTACACAGTCTTGATGATAAGGAGAAGAGGAGGACATGGCCACGTTCCAGACCAGTTCGGCTTGGCCACCATAGGTCATACTAGTGAAAGGAGGCAGAGTAACTATCTTTCTGTCTGATTTGGAAGCCAGTGGATTATAAGCGTCGCTGATACATACGGAGTTATGATCGCGCAGATCAGAGAAAAAGCCCCATCCATGTGAAGCTCCCATCACTTGCGAGGAAACAAGCTCTTCGGGCACTGTTTTGTCCCGCACTGTGAGTAACTCTTCCTTTGCCGGGTCGAACAAGTGCGTATCACTTAGGAAGCTGCCACATGCTGACCTAGAGTCATGCCCAGTTACGCCAAGAATCAGATACGGGCTGGTTGATAAAAAACGAGACGTCTTGTGTATCTGCCAAGTAATACCAAATCACACATCAGGAACTTAACAGTAGCTAGTTTCCAAGCTAGACAAACTCGTTCCCTAAAAGTCTATCGGGTTAAACAAGGACATAACTACTACACATCCAAACCAATAGACAGAGAAGAGAAGATTTTACATACAAGAACATTGTTGTTCCGAGATGAGAGTTTGGAGAGACGGAAGAGAAGCTGAGACATTTGTATATTCAAAGATCCCACCAGAGCAAACAAACCTTAGATAATGATTTGATGAATTATAAAATAAATATAATAAAAAAGTCTCCCATATATCTTCTTCACCATTAAGAAAAAGAGTAGGTCATCAGTCTTGGTCATCAAGACTTTCCACTTTCCTTTTTTTGTAAAACATAATAATGGAATCTTTGGATATATATTTTTTTTTTCAAATTCTTCATACCTTATATATTGTTACACTAGGGTGAACCCGTCCTACGGGCGGGCGAGTAAGAGATAAATAATAATAAAATATTTTAAATGTTTAATCTACTTTTAAGTAAATATAATACTAACATTCATAATTTGTATAAATAATTTAACTATTCATTTAAATTTTTTTATAGTTTTATAATTATTATAAATTTAAAATTAATATCTTTTCTTTATAATGTTTTTTAGAAATTAATTAGCTTTGTGATATAAAACATATAACTTATTCGTTGTAACTAAAAATATTTTACGATTGATAAATAGATAATATGAAACTATCGTTACTTTATATACATATACTTGTTTTTTTTTGAGAAAAGGTATGCGTATACATGTTTGTTAGAACTTATATATATTATTATATATGAAAACAAAGTTAACTATGTTATAAAATTAATTCAATACAGTATTTGAAATAAATATTACTGGCTAACTTATAAAATAAATCCTTATAATAATTTTATCGTACATTATTATATATCGCTATATTGACTGAGTTTTGTTATTGAATAAAATTATTTTCTTTGCTTATTAGATATTTATATATTTTAATTATTATACACATATTTAAATATAATGATTAGCATACATATAGATTGTAGATGAGGAAGACGTTTGTTACTGAATTTATATTTATTTCAAAAGTAATTTCTTATTTAAAAATATTAGGAATATAAATTTATTATTGATTTAGATTTTTGATGAAAAATCGGTTTTTAATTTATTTAAAATATTCATTCAAATAAAAACAAAAAACATACCAATCGTAGGTTTATTTTTAAAATTTAAAGCCTACATAGAGTTTCCATTAGTTTTTACCAATAATTCTTTAGCTTTATTTTGAATGCTACATAAAGAAAATGAAAGTATTTTATGCAAAAAACTACATTTTCTTATAAGTTGTAGAATCTGTAAAATGAAAAAACCATCTCTGATATAAATATCATAATAAAAAATCATCTTGAAATAATTTTTATTTATTATTGGGTATTTTAAATTATTGGAATATTTTAAATAACATAAATATTATTTGCATATCACACTTTACATAACATTATACTTTGATAATTTATAAAAAATATTAATAAAATTATTTTAATTAGTAAAAAATATTATTTTATATGTATACTACATATTTTATTTTAAAATGTCTACCGTCTATAAGTTACATATAGAATAAATTTAATTATACCAAAAGTCTCTGCAAAAATTATACTATAACAATTTTACAAATACAACAACTCATCTATAGCTAAACTTTTATGCCACAGTCGAACCAATCATCACAATTTTTTTTAAAAATCAAATAATGTTTTAAATCTTTAAAAGCTTATGTAAGGAAAACTGTATTTAAAGTGCTGAAAATAGAAAAAAGGTTTCTGAAAAATAGGAAAAGAAAAATTAATAACTAATTAATCTTTTGGCTCAAGTAGATGTTTAGAGGGGGTTAATAATCTAATTAATGTATAACATTTTACCAAATCTTTTTTATAGTCCAAAGAAACTTTAGTTTCCAAAATATTCACATAGTCAGATGAACTTCCTCCGTTAGTACCCCCGCCACTGCTCGCATCTATCCTTCATGTTCTTTAGATGGCATCTTCTCCGTGATTGTGAATGTTGTCAGATAACATATGAGTTTTTCAACTCACACCCTCTGTAAAGGCTTTTCAATGTGTTGTCAACGTTGATCTCCCATTTGTGAGCTGATCAATCTTTCTTTTGGTTTAACAACTTATTATTTATTCTTTTGTCTAAAGATATACCCTTTTGGGTGGTTTTGGTTTGACAGGAAGAGGTTGAGACTAAGAAAGTGGAGAGCATTCCACCAGATGGCATGGAGCTTAAGAAATGAGAGTATTGGTCTATTAAATCCTCTTTGCTGGTTTGTCAAAAGTTGTGACAAATCTTTAAACTATTTTTCTGATTTTTGCTTGAGTTTGTCTCTTCGTTTTTGCATTGTGGTATGCCGAGAGAATGATCTGATATTGTATTAGAAAACTTCTCAAGTTTTGTGTTTTGTACTTTCTAGTCTCGTGACATTCTTGCAGTGCGATCATAAGTTACATGTATAAACCCAATCTCCTTCAGTTGAAAATGCATTTTTCTCTTTGGAATTCGGAATACATGCAAACCATTGTAAACTCAAAATACATCATACTTTGTTATATGTACAAATATGTTAAATAGTAAGAAAATTAGGGATCAGTTTGAATTTCAAATAGCATATCATCCATTAATGAGGTTTAGTTCCCGGACTGTTGGCGTTGAGGCTTCGTAAGAGATACGGAAGAAGTGTGCTGGTGACGTTTGCTTTCCTTTTCTGCGAGATGCCTTGGATATGTGCAATAACTCTTCTATGTTCAGTGCTCCTTACCGACTTCAGACCAATCTTTTGTAGCTCTTCTCCCCATCAAGAATGTCACTCCGTGGTGGATATGTCACATAATAAATGCTTGAACTCGTCATCAGTATTGCTGATATTTTTTTGAAGTAGATATTAAGATAGGCTACATGCAAAACACCACAAGAATCTCAACTAATACTTCATGAACAAGAAATTATGACACACATTAATATGATAGAATTGAGAATACCAAGTCTCATTAGCATCATAAGATTGTTTTTATGGTTGAGAGTACCCTCTCATTATATATATATAAAAATATCAATCTTTCCATTCTTCTTTCACTTGTTCTATCCAACATTCCGACATCACAACCAAACTAATCAAATAGTCTAGTTTTGGATTTTTTGAAAGGAAGCTTTACCTCCAAGATGATGTTAGGTTCTGAGTTTTCCTATCAAGCTGCAGATTTTCTAGTGTCTATGAAGCTTTAATCACCTCTTCATGTGCATCTTGATTACCGTTATCCGGTTAATTTCATCTTTCTGTAGCCAGATCGGATTCTTCTATATGCAAAAGTCTTCAGCATCAGATATCATGAAGCCTATTAGTTCAAGAAAGTAAGGGAGTCATGATGATGAGTCACCTGATCCTTGGGGTACAAAATCTGGCCTTTTCATTAATCAAACATCAAACTATTAAGCAAAGTCTGATTTAGATAGCCAAGATCAAAAAAAAAGTAAAGATTTTTTTTGTGTGTGTATAAGATGGTGTTGGGAGATATGTGTACTTCGTAAGCTATCAGAAGCAGATAATATGCAAGGAGGGTATATAGATTCAAGGCTTAATGAAGACTCGATTTCTGATTTCTCCTTGAGTTACCATTCATGGTCTCTGTTTTGCTCTGTAGGAAAAATAGGAAATGTTGATCACTAAACCTATGCAGAGCACAACAAAGACAAACAATTAAAGGTTTTTACTAAGAAACACGGTCCACACATGTGCAGAGAACTCGTGAATTGTTTCTCAAATCTCTCAAAAACTTTTAATCTCAAACTAAGACACCTATGAACCAGCCTTGAGTTCACCATTATACTGAGAAAAAAATTCAATTGTTATTTGGATTTGTAACGTTACCTTTTATAGCAAGAGAGGAAGATGCAATGAGAAATTGTGATTCATTCAGTGGGTCGAAGGAGTTTTAATGGCTATGAATAAATTCTTCCGGTAACGGTTCCAGGGAGAAGAAACAGAGAGGAAATGACACCAAAGCATCATGACTAAAGAGTGGTGGATCTAGAGGGAACCTGAAGGAGTGATTATCAATTCGAACCAACTCTTCACACAGGGAACAAAGCTGGAACATTCCCTGTAAATTAAAAATCCAAACTTTGTTAAACGAAGTCGGCATAAGATAAATTTAAGAGAATTATAGATGAATAATCACCTTACAGAGTTTGAGCAATGAATCCTTAGACGAAGAGGTGGGTCAACCCTTGATCCGAACTCTTTCATCTGCTCCTCGGCTTTTGAGTCATGACGGATGAAACAAAGAACTTTTAACCGGCAATTTGCTCTTCTCTTTGAGCCAAAGAACCATACATGATGATGGAGGACGAAAATTGGTTTCTTTCTTGTTCTCTTTGGTTTCATTTGTTGTTTAGAGAGGTGGAGAACGAATGAGAGGATGATTATCAAAGTCGAAAAGCTTATCTTTTTATAGCAGAACCTACACCGCTTGCAAGGTCTAGAATTCACACTAAATGCAAATTGTGGGTGATGGATTAATGGAGGGGTTTAAGAGTGTTATTGTGTAACTGGTTTACGTTCGGATTGTGAGGAAGAAGATCAGAGAGTTCTTGCAAACCCTAAATTATGTGCCCTATCAGGAAACGCCTAAGAAGAACTCGGGTATTAAATGGAAAACACATCCTTTAATCTACGATAAGTGTTTTGTTAAGACAAAGCCCATATAGTACGAAGGCCCAACGGAATTGCTCACTCCGATTAATGAAATGCTGCGGTTTGTATAACATGACACGTGTCACATCCACAATCACCTATTTGATGAGGTGGCGGGATGAGAAGTGAGACAAACTCTACTTTATATATATAGATAGATAATATTCATTTCAGCTTTGACCACTCGTTTGTTGACATGCATCTTGGGATTCTATTTCGAAACTTTTTATTTGTGTGTTTCTCCTTTGTGTAACAGAGAAGAGTTGCAGACTTATTTACGATATATTGGGTGTTAATCTATTGTGTTCGAGAAGATCCCATAATGAAAATATGTAAGAGACATGAATACTATATAAGAGACTTGGACCAATACACTTACCGTCAATTGGTTTTCAGTTAGAAGTCCGTGAAACTTATCATCGCACAATTCATAATTCATTGTTGTTATCTCCGTTATGGAATTTGTGCCCATTCGATGACAAGACAATTATCATGTTTGCGTTGCATTCAGATTTAAGTGGTAAAGAACTTATCAAAATCGGTTTACTCTGGAAACAATTACCATAAAAACCACCAATTTCAATAATCAAGGTTGGAGAAACAGTTTTTTGTTGCAAGGAAATCAATGAGTCACATTATCTAAAGCAATACAAACTGGTCAAGAGTAACTAAGAATAGCTACTACTACGTCTAGGTAGAAAAGGGAGGAAGCCAGTAAGGTAGGCTAGGTGCACCATGGGGAGCTATGTACTGATGTGGTTTTCCAGTAGTGAGATCGTAGAAACCAAAACCACGTCCCATATGATATATGGAGTTGGGTTTGAGGCCGGTGCAGGAGCTAGCCGGGACACAGAAAGCCTCGCTGTTTGCAAGGAAAATGCACATGTCTCCAATGTCCTCAGTGTAACACATGATGCTTCCTTGTGTCGTCTCCTCCTCTCTAAACACCATAAACCTCTTTGTTATGTAGTCAATTCCTTTCAACACAGACGAGTAGAATCCATGTGCGTACCTGCACAAGAAACCAAAATGTTCTCATCATTTTTGTAACAATGTAAAACCAAGGGTGTATAGAGATAAGACCATTTGATTAGGAAACGTTCAGCACTAAAGGGTGACTCCACAAGATACTCAGTCCTGGTACACGAACTCAAAAGCTCCCATTCAGACTGATCCAACTCAGGATGGCCACGGTAGACCACCTCATAGGCCACAGGGATATCATCTGTTTTGGAGTGGAGAGGATAGGAGAACAAGTATTTACCACCAGGAGTAGGCAAGTAGAACTTTTGGTCTCTTTTGGAATACATAAGATTTGAGTTTTCCAAGAGGCTAGGAGGGGTCAAGATGTTAGTCCACTCAAGGTCACGACCGGGCCTGCACAGACTCAGATCGTCACCTGCGAACTTGATAGCCACTACACAGTCTTCAAGGTGAGGGGAAGAGGAGGTCATTGCCACGTTGCAGTAGTTAGAGGACGGAGCAGTAAGCTGAGGCAGAGTAATGATGGTGGGGTTTGATTTGGATGCCAATGGATTGTATAAGTCGCTGATGCGTACGGAACGATCGTGCCGATCACAGAAAAAACCCCATCCATGGGAAGCACCGATCATTTCTTGGTCCATGAGCTCTTTGGGAATTGTTTTGTGGTGGACCGTCACTAACTCTTCTTCAGCAGGGTCGAACATGAGAATATCTGCTATTTTATTGCCACCTGGCAACACTTCCTTGACCCTAGTGCCAAGTGTCAGATACGGGTTGGTTGAGAACAAACGAGAACTCATCTGTCAAGTAAAGCAAATCAGACACCAGAACCAAAAAAAAAAAAGTAATTACCAAAACATTCCGATCCTTAATCTTCCTGATGTCAAAAAATATATTCGTAGACAAACTCATTGGTGTTCCGTAAAAGCCTATCCGGTTAAACAAAGACATAACTACTACACATCCAAACCAATAGACAGAGAAGAGTTTACATACAAGAGCATTGTTGTTCCGAGATGAGAGTTTGGAGAGACGGAAGAGAAGCTGAGACATTGTATCTTCAAGACCCCACCAGATCAAACAAACCTTAGATAATGATTTGATGAATTATATAAAAAAAAGGTCTCCCATATATCTTCTTCACCATTTAAGAAAAACGGTAAGTCAAGTCTTGGTCATCAAGTCTTTCCACTTTCTTTTTTTGTGAAACACAATAATGGAATGGAATCTTTGGATATAATTTTTTTTTTCTTTTTTTTCAAATTCTACATCCCTTATATATTGTTACGTATTAATACTCATTTCAACTTGGACCACTCGTTTATTTACCCAAAAAAAAATACGAGTTAGACACAACAATATATTTCACTTGACTTGAATTATAATTAACCAACCATACATTTCAATACGCCTATATTACATTAGTTTTTAATATGTTTGAGCATTTTTACCCCAAACTATAATATCAAAGGAGATTGAAAAGGATAGTTTCATCAATAAAATGCTGACAGCTGATTTTGTTTTTTTTTTTTACATAGTTCATAAAATAAGTTTTGGAAATTAAGATGATGAAGTAGACTAACAATTGTCCTTCATTTAGGTTTTAATGAAAAAATGTCAGATGAATGCATTGTTATAGGAAAGAAAACAACTCACAAACCACTAAAATATTTTGACACTCAAAGAAAACGTATATATTTCTAAATATATATAGCGATAATTGTTATAAAACTAGGTTTGGACTAATCTTCATAAAGTCTTCGATTGAATGATTAGGCGCTAGGTTTGGGGTCGACGGCAGACGTCACTCGAATATAATTAGGCTCCAATATAATTAAATTACCATACGTTCCATATTACGTCTATTGTACATTTATTCCTTTAGTTTTTACCACGACGGGCATCTTTGGGCCAGTCCCGGCCTTAAATTAGATATTTATCGAGGCTCTCCTTTTTTGGGGTCCATTAAGACAAGAGACTGAACCCTTATGTTTCATGCCAACTTCCGGATATACTAGAATTTTTTCGGTTCATGGAACTTTTCTTATAGAAAATGGATCTCACAGACTTTTAAATTTTCGAACTAAAATGTCAATTGCGAATCGACTCACCTACGTATTGGACATAAAAATATTAGGTAAAGCACAACATAGACGCACACGAACATATCTGATGCTATAACACATGTTATCATGTTAGAGCCAAAACAGACGAGTAACTTATAACACATATCTAACTGTTTTGGTGCCTCATGAGAAAACCAGAGTTTGTAATAGATGCTGAAGTGAGTAATGCTTGACACGTGTATTGATTTACGAAGACATTGAAGCTATATATGAAGTGTACGTGGAATACAAGGAAAAGCAACTTGGCGAAAAAATTCCTACGTACGTTGATCTCAGCTTCTGGCTACTACAAGGATTTGACTTGTTTTATTTGTTTGGGTTTAAAGTTTTCTGTTAGCCTTAGGGGTATCGAGTCTTAGGTCTTGGTTTTATGGTATAGAGATACATTGGAACAATAGACACATACCATAAAAATTAAATAACGTCAAAAGAGAACATATATAAATATGATTATATTTATAAGCTTAGATAACCGAGAGAAATTATTAAAATGAAATACACCACACCATAGAATAGAATATAATTTTCACAGACAGACTTATTTTAGCTCAATATACGTCTATATATACTACTAGCTACCATTAGACTCCTTATTTTGACTGCTTTCAACCCTTACCGTTACGCTTTCTTCGAGCTGCTGCTAGCCTCCCCGCTGGCAACGTTCTGTGGCATCTGAACGTCGAATATGCGATCGGATCTGTTCCTCTCATTGGCATTGTTAGGGAAGGTCACGATAACGTACACAAGCCTAGCACTTTCTTTCACAATATAGTGGCGCTCCCTACTTGTTGGGGTCTTTATCTCGTAGTAACACCCGTCATTTCCCTCATACTTGTCGTAGCGGACATCTTTTGGGCTGAGTCCGGATGCCACTGCTCCTACATCGGCTACAACCCGCATCACCGTCTTTCCCGCAACCGGAGTGAAGTTGGCAATGACTGCTTTGAGAATGCTAACGACGCTTTTGCTCGACATTATATTGAGAGGAAAGTTAATAGATATGTGTATTTGATAGTCTGTGTGCATGGCGTCTTTTTATATAGGATTCAAGGGAAAGAGGAGTGGAAGATTGGTTCTGTCTCGCTAACCCGTGAGAGTGAATTAGGCGTAGATTAATGTGTGTTTCCGTTAGGTGCCGTGTTTTTTTCGAACTAACCCTTTCTTCATCTGCTCATTTTTTTTTATAAAAGCAACTTCATTAGTTAATTTTCACAAAAATAAATTCATATATTCTGATTTCTCATTGGTCAGAAAACTGGAAAGAGTAAATGGTTAATACTTGCAGGAAAGAGCATTTATAACAAGACAAATCTTGTACTAACACTCCTTACTGCTTTTACATTTAATTTCCATTTCAAGGATTTAGTTTGTTAAATTCTTGTTCAACCACTGGTCATTTTTGTTTTTCTTTCTTAAAATCAAATTTATTTATGTAATAAAATGTGTTAGTGATTTTAATTCTTCTTTCTTTTTTTTTTTTTCTTTTTACTATGACTTTATTTGCTTCTAAAAATATGGGATTCAACCACCGTTTGTAATTTGATTTTCTTTCAATAATTTTTTTAATTGCTTTTAAATGTGATTTTCGAGAGATAATAATCTAAATAAAGTTGGCATAGGTCAAAGCAAAGGTGATGTGACACGATAAGAGTCTCGGTTGAATTCAACACTCTGTCCTGGTATATGCTGCTATAGAGAGGGAATGGAACCATTCAGAGCATTGTTTGCAACCGACCTGCCACATTAGATAATAGACAACCAAAACAAACCATTAGCCATCTTCATGTCCAAAATTTGATAGAAATACCGTAAAGCTCACTACATCTACCTAGGCACACTTACAACTTTTTGAAGCCGCGGAAGGCCTGAGACATTTGTTGAAATGGTTCCAGTAAAACTGTTATTAGACAGATCGCTGCAGCATTTTCATCAAGAGAAGCGGCTAGATAAGTTATAAAACTTACAGATAACCAACCAAGTTTTGGGATACCACTAAGATCAGGCATTGGCCCTTGCAAGCTGCAGTTCCTAAGGCTGCTGGACATGACATATGCATAAAAGATAGTGTGTAGGTTACTTAGCAAACGTGTATATCTTATCATGTGAGGAAAAAGAGAAAATAAAGTTACTAGACCTACTTTAAAAAGTGCACTGTACTAATTAATGTGGCTGATTCATCCTCACATCTATTGGTATGCATAGGTTCAGTCAAATCCAACGCATGACTATCATAGTTTACTATCGAGGCGTGTATCAGGGCACAGATGCAGATAGCTTGATGACTAATGTGTTGAAAAGATTGGATCAGATAAGGAAAGAAGTCGCAAAGCTTAAGGAAATGGAGGAAGTAGCTAAAGGATTTGGCAGGACGGCCAAAGGGATCCTTGAAGACTACTTTCATCTAACAATCGAGGAGTAAGAGAGATACCAAATAAGCAGCATACCATCAATTATAAATTGTACATTCTGTCGTTGTGACATTGTCGGCTAAGTTCCTTTAAATTCTTGAACATAAAGATGGTTATAAGCTTAGATATCATAGCAATCCATATGGTACCGAGAGAAAGTATTAAAATGAAATACACCACATTATAGAACACTCACAGACAGTTAGCCACACCATAGAAGTTTACATAGAAAATGGAGGAAGCCAGTAAGGGAGGAAACTCGTAAGCTTTTCTGGTAAACCTTTGGGACGGTCAAAGTGATGGGCGGTTTTAGTGGCTATATCGTAAACAGCAAAGCAATGGCCCATCAAGTAGATGGAGTTGGGCTTGAGACCAGGGCAAGAGCTGGCCACAACGCAGAATGGTTCACTTTTTGAAAGGAATATGCAAAGATCTCCTATGTCCTGGGTGTAAGACATGTTTTTTGTTCCCTCTTTTGTGTCTTGATCCTCTCTAAACACCATAACCATCGGCTCTTTGCTTCTTATAGGAGGGACATGAGAGTACCTGCATATAAGAGAGATTAATGATTCAAACTTGTCTGTCTGCCTGCATGTTACTTGTTGTTAATTATTATACCATTTGACTAGGAAACTTTGGCCGCAAGGTGACTCTACCCAATGGTCCTCCCTGAAACAAGAATCCATCAGCTCCCACTCAGACTGTGGCAACTGTGGAAGGTTCCGAAACACCAACTCAGTGAACTTAGGATCGTTCTCGAAGTGGAGATCCCAAGAGCACAAGTAATTGCCTCCAGGAGCAGGCAGGGAGAATCTTTGTTCTCTCTTTGAAAACATGAGGTTTGAGTTTTCGAAGCAGGCGAAAGGGATCAGTTTGTAAGTCCAACCTTGGTCACGGCCAGGCCTGCACATGGTCAAATGATTACCCAAGAACTTGATAGCCACTACACAGTCTTGATGATAAGGAGAAGAGGAGGACATGGCCACGTTCCAGACCAGTTCGGCTTGGCCACCATAGGTCATACTAGTGAAAGGAGGCAGAGTAACTATCTTTCTGTCTGACTTGGAAGCCAGTGGATTATAAGCGTCGCTGATACATACGGAGTTATGATCGCGCAGATCAGAGAAAAAGCCCCATCCATGTGAAGCTCCCATCACTTGCGAGGAAACAAGCTCTTCGGGCACTGTTTTGTCCCGCACTGTGAGTAACTCTTCCTTTGCCGGGTCGAACAAGTGCGTATCACTTAGGAAGCTGCCACATGCTGACCTAGAGTCATTCCCAGTTACGCCAAGAATCAGATACGGGCTGGTTGATAAAAAACGAGAGTTCTTGTGTATCTGTCAAGTAAAACCAAATCAGACATCAGAACCGAACAGTAGCTCGTTTCCAAACTCATTGGTGTTCCCTAGAAGCCTATCCAGTCTAACTACTACACTACAGATCCAAACCAATAGACAGAGAAGAGTTTACATACAAGAACATTGTTGTTCCGAGATGAGAGTTTGGAGAGACGGAAGAGAAGCTGAGACATTTGTATTTTCAAAGACCCCACCAGATCAAAAAAATCTGAGATAATGATTTGATGAATTATAAAAAACCGTCTCCAATATATCTTCTTCACCATTTAAGAAAAAGAGTAGGTCAGTCTTGGTCATCAAGACTTTCCACTTTCTTCTTTTGTGAAACACAATAATGGAATCTTTGGATATGTTTTTTTTTCAAATTCTACATCCCTTATATGTTGTTACATACTAATATTCATTTCAGCTTGGACCACTCGTTTGTTGACAAAAAAAAATACGAGTTAGACACAACAATATATTTCACGTGACTTTTAGAATTATAATTAACCAACCATACATTTCTATACGCCTATATTGCTTTAGTTTTTAATAGGTTTGGAACTGAAAAAAATTCAAAATTAAAATCCAAACTGTTATAAAAAACATTATCCTAATGAAATTTAAAAGCTAGCTACTTTTGGTTCGAATACAATCCGAAACAAACTAAAATCCGAACTAAAATGCAAATATATAAGAATTTAGTTATATATATATTATTTATTTATTTTGCTTTATACTAAGGTAATTTATTCTAAAGATTTTTTAGTTGGTTTTATTAATTATTCGAATATTAAAACATATTACTTTTAGCTGGATGAATCATTTTAAACATATGTACCCTTACCATATAAACAAGATTCTCACGAGTCATTAAGACAAAAGGAAGAACACTACATATACTATCTCAAGTGTCTCTTACAACTTAATACACATGATCAGGGATATATACTTAACAAAAGCAAAGCTTGATCGCTTCTTTATTTATTCTTCTCTTAAGGCTCCCTCTCTCTGTTAACTAACTTAGACAAAGACTCTTGGAACAGACTCAACCGGCTTGATGTCAACCTCTCGCACCTCCAACTTCAGCCCTTTGCCTCCTCCATTAGCCAATGGATGGATCCCATGGTCTGGTCCAGTCATATAAGCCCTTGCCTCTCTCTCTTTCTCTATCGATACCCCAAACTTCTTCTCCGTCTCTGCATACATATTCATCCACCACACACATTCACATATAATATTTTCAAGATATGATTCCTAACATAACCAATTTAACTATATGATTCACTTACCTTTGACCATCTCCGGGTAAAGTTGTCCGTCGCGAGTAACAGCCATCATAATATTAGGCAAACCAATGGGGAGCTCATGCCCCAAATCGACTTGCCAGAAATGGTAAACTTTTCCATAAGTTTTAGCAACTTTCTCGAGATCTTGGCGTTGGATTGGTTCGGGAACACCCGGCATGAACAGGAACCCTCCTTTGACCTCCCACTCGTGAGTGTGCCAAAGCTTCTTCTCATCATCAGGCAGTGTCATGAAAAGCTTCTCTGTCACTATGTACTCCAAACCGATCAGACGAGCGTTGGCCTCAGGACCGTCGTAGATCAGACACTGACGCATGTCCTCGTTGATGTGACCGCAGAAATGATGTGCCTCCACTTGTCGTGTCATGTCATATGCATAAAAGTGAAACCTGACATAAAGCAAAAAGACAGTGCATGTACATAAATCAAAGAACATGCGTTCACATAAGCTGTTATATGAACAAAGAGTGATGAAAATAAGGGTAGTTTCTAAAAATTGTACGCGCAAAGATGTTGGTGGATTTGGTTAATCGGAGTGAAGCTTTGAACAGCTGCAGCAGCCGTGTCAACCATGGAGGTTCCGGTCTTGGTTGGCTCTCCCGGAACCTCTGGTCCAGCTTTGGTCGACTGATGGATTGGCTTCTCCATTGAACAAATTGATTCTCTTCCTTTCTATCTCCTTGTTCAGTCTGATAGTGAAGAATACAAACATCTTGTCTTAATAAAAAGAGATGGACATGTGCATGGACTGTGACACGTGGCGTATGGTGCTGTTGTCACCGAGTTGGTGCGTGGCTTATTAGGATATATACAAGAACTTGTCAAAAATGTTTTGTTAAGATCGTTAAGATGTGTCAACAGATTCAGGTACTTGTTAAGATAGTGATACGTACGTACGTGTAGACTTTGATGCGCCCATTTAAAAAATTAGAAAAATATTATTGAAGGCAAAAACTCTTATTATATTCGAGCTTCGAGTGGATGTTTCTTGGTCCCTTATAATGCAAGTAACAGAAGTATTGACTAGGGTTTTTACAGAACAAGAGAACTCATTTCCAAGTCTGCTTTATGGGCTAATGCAGACTCCTCTCTGTTTGACAGAACAAATCGGTTTGCGGCTACTAAACATAATGTACATTAGACGTTGAGAATCCTCCAAATAAGTATTTGAGTCAACAAACTTAGGAATCACGATAAATTGGTTGAGCCATCCACTTGAGATGCAGCTGAAGCTTGCCCGCTTTGGATTCGTCTAATGGGAACCAGTCTGTGTATTCCTCTTCCATTATAACCCTTGTCAACGTCAAGATGCATCTCCCAATGTAGTCCTACATGTCAAGTAAAGCCACAACTTTTATTGTCAACATAATAACAATAAACCAAATCAGAAGAAACGTCCATCTGATGCGATGCAGCGTAATAAAGATTGTTAGGTAAGAGTGTGTTGCGGTTCGGTTTTACCTTTCCAAAGGTGTCATGGTCCCAAACTTCAAGGACTAGCATATCGTGTAACCCGTCTTCAACTACAAAATCAAAAGTTTGGTTCCAGACAGGGTTTAAGCTGTCATTGACAACCTGGTGAAGCAAAATTACATTTTGTTAGATACGAGGATGAAACATCAATAACTTGGATAATTCTTTGATGCTTGAATTGAGAGATCTTACCCGAGTTTTGCTCTTAGCACCTGATTTCTTCATGGAGAGAACGACAAATGGATCAGCTTTCCCCATCAGATCTTGTATCGGTATCTCTTCTGCAGATATCACTGTCACAGAGAGCACTCCTCTTACGATGACATCTTTTCTTTTACGTGATGATGCATTTACTTCGTCTGTTTTATCATTCTTGAGCACCTTTTCTAAGGAAGTCATAGATGAAGAGGTAAAGGGATTTACGGTACCGTTGCCAGAACCGAAGGGGACATATAGTAGCTCAAGGTGAACCTAAATAACAGCAAAGATGACGTGTATTCATTAGCCATCTACACAGGATTTATTGGTTATGACTTAATGACGATCTAATTTGAGGAACATTTATAGCTTATCTAACCTCTCCACGGTTCTTGTTATCTCTCTGGATCTCTAAATCTTTCACCAGCTTCAACCAGACGTCTTTCACTTTACCAGGTTGAAGTTCACAAAGCCGTATTTGGGCACAACCAATAAGTTCGGATGCCTGTACACCTTCGTCATCATATATTCTAACCACCAAATGTTGAGTTGATGCGTCTTCGACAACAAACTCAAAATGCTCATTCCAGATGGGATTCAGGTCATTGTTCTGATGGAAATACTGGTTTATATCAATCAAATCATTGTGGTAGGTTAAGCACCAAAAGGGAATCAAATGAACTACTTACAACTGTCTTGCTTCTTTGAGTCTTTTCTCGCAAAGGGCGTATAAACATTTTAGCAAAGGGGTCTGATTTTCCCACTAGATCTTTGTTGGTCAAGTTCTTCGCTTGCACAAGCTTCACCTCCAACATTCCAACAGGTTTTAGCTCCAGATCACTGTGAAAGAAACACAAAATAGCATAAAATAGAAAGCCAAATCTAGAAGTGCTACAGCACAACAGTAAGAGAGTTGCAAAGAAGAAAACATTTGAGCATATACTCCACTGAAGTGAGGGTTTAAACCCTCTATAAAACAATAAACATTACATCAATGGTTCAAACTTCATGTTTTTTTTCTGAGGTGTACCTGTAATCACCAGGCAAAATTGGGATGACCTTTCGAACAGGCCATGTGATTGAATCTTCCACGGCATCTCGTATTGTTTCCTGTTACATATCAACTTACTTGTAAGCGTCATATGCCCCAGGGCGTGAAGGAGCATCTAAAAGATTACAGCATTGCATCACTACTAGAAACATATGGAGCTAATATGTTCATCTTATTATACATTAAATATCATTTGAAAAAGGTTCATCTGTTATAAGAGTAACTGTCCTGACACTAGTTAAAAAATGTGTTCATTAAGGAACCAATGAATGCTAATATGCTATCGTGATGATAGATGGACAACATCAGGAAAAAAACTCTAGGCCAAACCTCAATAGCATCAGAAAGTCCAGGAATTGCTGAAATGTCACCACCAATGACCTTAAGGGTGAAGTCCAATTTTTTCTGCATTACAGAAATGGATGCTTCAAGGTAAATAACAGACATATAACCACCCAAAGATTTGGTGTCAACACGGTTTTCTTATATCAAACCAATCAAGCACACATGTGCCTGAAGGATGCAAGCAAAAGTACCAAAACAGTTATTAACTCTTTAGTCGGTTACATCTACAGTTTCAAAGTTTTAGAGGGGGTACCAACCTTTTCCCTAAGAGAAACACTGACAGCTCCAAAGCAAGGAAATTCATCAACCAGTGGCCTAAATATCAGCCTGAAAACACCAGTGAATCCAATATTTTTCACCTAGAAAACGGACAATAAGAAATCACTCGTAGTCAGCTTATCAGCCTGAAACCACACATATAAGAAATTAGTATAATCTTCACAGGCCCTGCAAGTCAGAAAATCTAACAAGCAATATAAAGTCATTTACTTCCGCATAAATTACTTCCCAGCTGACTCTTAACCGTTTAGTTAAATTGTACATATGTTTGTTTACTAGATCTAGAACTTGGGCTTGACTATAAGTAGAGGCGAAAAAGGCATTCCCAGGAGAATATGAAGTAAAATCAGATCTCAAGCATCAATCTCGCAATATTTAAAAATAAGCATGAGATACATGTCCTGTACCTGAACTGGAAGAGATACACCAACTAAGGTCTTGATGCCAAGTACTATGTTTGGATTTCCATCCCAGTTCATATCAAGTTCCATAGTCATCCCATTTTTATCACCTTCGACAATGGAGACACCTAAAGAACACCACATAGCACAAGCAGACTCATAAATTCTAAAGTAACAGTATAATATTAGTTTGAGATTGAGGCTTCTCTTTTGCAATCTTTGAACACATAATCCACAGACAGCGCCAATTGACTAATTAGTTTTCCAGTCGAATTTAAACCACTTCTCATTCTTTGATTAACTTGCATAAAATTTTCCAACTTAGACATGAATTCACTTACTATCACAGACACTCAGGCTACAAAGTGGAGACGCGTAAAACAAGAGCTATCTTGACTACGAATGAAATTAGAAGATGGACTCCACTAAACCAAAAAGTTCACAAGCAAGTGCCAATTCAACGTGATTCAATTGCACAAGCTGTGGTACCTCACAACACAAAGTTACATATCAGGAATGAAAAAAGCAAACCTGTAAACTGAGGCGCCACGGTACCGAGAGTAAGCTTAGAAAATGTCAAAGAAGCCACAATGGCAGGTCTATATTGCTCAAGAACAGGCTCCACGGATGCCCTTATAAGCTCCGAGGCTGCCTAAACTCCGATGAATAAAAAAAACTCCATTAGCTTATCCATGACACAAGGATTACATCTCTCTCTCTCACTCAATGATCTTGACATACCTCGTCAACATAAGGCCAAATCTTCGTCAAGTGATGGTTCAGCCATGTCAACTGAAGTAAATAACATGCCAAAGCAACTTGGGATCAGTATGTGAGTTATCACCAAATCATTTGTCCACCAATTCGCAAAAAGGAATAAGCTTTGTAAACAGATACATACACATGTATCTATACGCCAACAAAAGAAGAGAAATTGGGGAACTTAACTTCTGCCGCTCGGAGAAGACGACCCAGGAAGGATAGAACTCAGCAGGCAAAAGCTTCCTCGAATCCTCCACCGTCATCCTCGCGAAAGCAGCCACCGTGTTCGCCTGAGAAAAGAGAGACAAATCAAAATCGAGCTGAACAAATCTGGAAACCGAATCGTTCGAAAGTGGGGACTCACGAGTTCAGAGCGAAGCTTGGATCGATAATTCTCGGCCTTGACGAAGCCGATGATGATGGTGATTCCGACGACGAGTCCGATTACAAGGCCCACTATGAATCCCATTTCCTCTCGCCGGAAGAGTCCCTACACTAGATTCAGCTTCAAATCGATTTGTTTCGACTCTCAAGTAATTATTTTATTTAAATTTAAAAAAGAATAGTAGGTTTACTTTTCAATTAATTATTTGAGATTGTGATTAGTGAAAGAGTAGTCTCAAGTTAATTAGAGATTAACATATAATCCTACCGACGCAGACGATAAGGCTAAGCTATCTTCCGCGTTCATGACACGTCATAGAGTTGGAATAACGGGAAAGGGCGAGATTTGACTTTTGACAGAAAAATAATTAAAACTGGTGGTTGAATGTTTAGAAACAAATACAAGTCGAAAATTAAAAGCAACTAGATTTTGAAGCACGAGATTTATTTCTATTTAAAGCTTTATTTTAAATTAACAATAATTAATTATAAGAGTACGTATTTTAATTTTTTTATAAAAAAATATAAAACTTAGGAATAATATCGGTATCCGAAAAACTGCATAAGAATTGACCAATAAAAATGAATCTGAACCGATTAAAATCCGACATAAATACCAAATGGATCTTGTTTTATGGTATTCGGGTTATAGATTTTACTCGAACCTAAACTATTAATATATTTACGCAATAAAAGTGTAAGTTAATAAGTTAATTTGTTAAATTTAATTAATAAAAATATATCTTTGTCGTGAAGTTAGAAATTTGTGGAAAGAATATTAAGTATATTTTGGCTATAAAGATCCTTAGTTTGAAATATTTTGTACATCAAATATTTGAATCCTCATCTATATGAAAAATATTTACTGGTTTTATGAATAACATATTTTAAGTATTTTTTTTTTAATTTCAACTCATCTTTCTATATGTTTACCCACATTAATAGAATTGGTTTATAATATAGATTTTGTAATTATAAATTTGATACATAAAAGTAAAAATAGTTTATTGATCATTACTAAGTTGTATATATACCAATGCTCATGTTTTTAGTTTACCTTGCCATTTTCCAGAAATTACACATTATAGAAAATCAGTCTGAAAATGTTCATGAAAAAAATGTATTGTAAAAAAAAATTAAATAAAAGAGAATAGTATATTAAGGCAACTCTTAGATAAGCCACATATTATAAAGTATATGTGAACATATCGTTTGGTTTCAATAAAATTATTTCAATGGTCTTACCAAAAAAATAAATGTTGTTTGAAAGCAATTTGCATTTAATAATTAATACATTAGCTTTAATAATTAACTAAAGGATATCGTGGAGTAGTTTTAGGAAATATTGTTGTTTAATTTTAAATACATAATAACTTTTGTTTAAATTATAATGCAATGGCACAACTGTAATATTTAGGAAAACATAAGGGGATCTCAAAAAAAAGTCTTGTGTTTTAATAGTATAGATAAGACATTTTATTGTAATAAACAAAAATTTATTTAAAAATAAAATTAAACCGGTGGAAAATCACATTTATTACATAAATAAAATTTACTTTAGAAAGAAAAATAAATTGACCTCTGCTTGAACTGGATTTATTTAGAAGCAAATACGAAGTGGATATCAAAAAAAAAAGTGGATATCAGAATAAAAAATAAATAAAAGTAGAAGCAAAAAAGACATTTTATTACAAGTTTTTGTCTTGTAATGAATCTCTTTTTTGCAGAGTATGAAGACTGAGTGACGCTTGATTGACCACTGAGGAATCAGAGTATAATATTATTATTATTTTTGATTTAACAAAACAATGCTCGAAATGGAAACTGACTAATGAAGTTGCTTTAATGAAAATGAACAGAAGAAGAAGAAGAAGAAAACGGTACGTTTTTTATTGGGTCAAAGTTTTGGCGGTATGAGACCTGCCTGAAATAGCAGGGGCCTATGGCTTTGTCATCACGCTTTCTTCATGCCCACTCTCTCTCTCTCTCTGTCTCTCTCTCTGTCTCTCTCACACTTCCTCAAACTAGCAAACCCCATTTCTCTTACGCAAACTCCCATTTTAAACCCTCTATTTCATCTCTCATTGGTTAGCTGAGACAGACACATTTGCAAGCAAAGCTTCTTGAAACCTCAGATCTATAAGCTCAAGTTTGAAGATTTCTTCTAGGGTTTTTTGAGTGAATCATCTTAAGGGTTTGCACTCTTACATTTTAGTTTATTATCTTTGCTTCTTTCTCTTTTGCTCTTTAGTTTCATAATCTTTCTCTCTCTCTTGTTTTACAGATCTAATGGATTGGACTATTGGTTCAAGAATCAAATCAAGGAACAAAGAGCGTCTTGAAGAAGTGAATAAGAGGAAACCAGAAGAGGAAGAGTCTCTCGTGTCTTCTCGCCGGAAAAGAAAGCGGAGAAGAAGACGAAGGGACCATGATTCCGACATTGAAGACATCACTGAGGCTTACCACAACAACAAGTCTTCTGGTCGTGTAAGAAGACGAAAATATCATGACTCGGACATTGAAGACATCACCGAGACTTACAACAACAACAACAACAACAATCTCCCTGTCCCTGCTGAGGTAACTGAAAACAACAACTTCTCTGGTGGTGGTGTAAGAAGAACTGAGTCTGAACAGAACAAGGAGAGTTTGTGTAGGGATGTAGACAGATCAGTTCCTGGCTCATCAGGGTTGAGTATTAAGGAGAAGTTGTCTGATCAGGTTTTGGATTTGGATGTGGGTAAAAAAACAGTTCCAACCTCTTCCGGGTTAAGTGTTACAGAGAAGTTGTGTGACGACGAGAATCTTGATTTGGATGTGGTCAAGTCAGCTCCTAGCTCCTCTGGGTTAAGCATAAAGGAGAAGGTGCCTGATGAGGTTTTAGATTTAGATGTGATCAAGTCAGTTCCTAGCTCCTCTGGGTTAAGTACAAAGGAGAAGTTGCCTGATGAGGTTTTAGATTTAGATGTGATCAAGTCAGTTCCAAGCTTCTCTGAGTCAAGTATTAGGCAGAAGTTGTGTGATGAGATTATGGATGTGTTCAAATCAGCTGCCACCTCATCAGGTTTAAGTATTAAGGAGAAGTTGTCTGAAGAGATTCTGGATGTGGATGTGGTCAAATCAGTTCCAAGGCTGTCTGATGAGGTTTTGGATATGGATGTGATCAAGTCTGTTCCAAGCTCCTCTGGGTCAAGTAACAAGGAGAATGAGAGTTTGAATTCGGATGTGGTCAAATCTGTTAGGAGCTCCTCAGGGTTAAGACAAGGTTCAGAAGAGAACACATGTGTGAAGGACAAGTGTTCCTCTGAGATTAGAGGAGTGGAAGTGGTAAAACCAGTTCCTGCTGAGATAGAGATCATTTCAGATTCTGAGTCTGAAACCAAAGTGAGACATTCTGCCAAGAAGAAGCTTTCTTTTGCGGAGGGTAGCAGAGTCTTAGAGTCTACCAGTGAAAGCAGTGAGGAAGAAGGAACTAGTGAAGCTAATAAACCTAAAGATGATATAACTGTGGAATCTTTGTCTTCATCATCATCTTCTTCTTCATCATCTTTAGCTTCATCTTCATCTTCATCTTCATCTTCATCTTCCTCCTCCTCGAGTGAAGACGAAATCAGTTCAAAGGAGGTAGTTAGAGATACAGATGATGATGATGATTGTAGAAAGGACAGTTCACCAATCAGGAAAGTATCTGAAGTGAGAAGAAAGCCTTTGGGAAGGTTTAAAAGGGCTAGTCCTTGCTCAATCACTCACAGAAGACAGTTTCAAAAGATTCGGAAACTAAACCATCCAGAAGAAGATGAAGATAGGTTTCAAGCCAAACCTATAAAAGAGTTCAAAAAGTTTCAGAAGTTTAACCATCGAGAAGAAGAAGATAGATTTCAAGACAAGCCTAGAAAAGAGGACAAGACGTTTCAGAAGTTTAACCACCGAGAAGAAGAAGAAGAAGATAGATTTCAAGACAAGCCTAGGAATGAGGACAAGAGGATTCAGAAGTTCCACTGTCAAGAAGAAGAAGAACAACAACACAAAGAAGTTGAGAGAGTAACAAAGCAGCATAGCAATGTGGTGTTCACTTGTGCTCACTGTGGCAAAGAGAATACAGGAATTCTTGATTCAGACAACTCTTTCTTCAGACCACATGCTATTACAAGAGGTGAAGATGCTGATGTTGATGATCTGAACAAAGATGATTATGTTCCTGTCAACACTGAGAAAGCGCCTGAGAAGCCATCCACATCCAGACCTGAAACTGAGAATCCAAAGACAGGAAAAGAAGTGATAACACCTGCAGCAAGGCTATCCACCTCCAGACCTGAAACTATGAAAGCCAAAGAGATCCAAGTTCCTGAAATGCCGTCACGACCTGAAATACAGAACTCACTGGAAACAAGGATGCCTGTAACAGTTGCAGAAGGATTAAACACGCCTGCTTTGGTGAATGAACCAGTGGATAATAATGTGTCTGCTTCTTCTATCAGCTCTGGAGATGAATCTGGGTATGATTCTGAGCCTTCACTAAAAGAGAAAGAGGTAGTCAAGTCTAATAACAACACCGGGTGGAGAATGATGGATGGGAGCCGTAAAGAAGTTGATCTTTTCAGGCTTCTTGTGAACTCCGTTAGGGAGAATGATCGGTTAGGCGAAGAAGAAGAAGATGACATACTGGTTTCTTCACCTGAAGACCAATCTGAAGAACAAGATGAAAGAAGATATGATGATGATGGGCTTCTAATCATTAGGCCACCACCATTGGTAGAGAGGTTTGGTATGGTGGAACCTCATACACCACCTGTGGTTTCTGAGTCTCAGATAGAGGAAGATAAGATGTGGGAAGAGTTGGCATTTTACACTAAATCAAACGAAGTTGATCTCCAGCTTCATTCAGAGGCAATTTCTTGTTTTCTTTTTGAAACTCATTTTGTTTACAACACATTAACTCTAACTTGACTTGAACGTTTTTGCAGATTGAGAAAGAACTATCAGCTGATGAAAGTCCAGGAGCAGCTTGTAGAAAAGGACATCACGAACTTTGTCTAGATCTTGAGATCGGTTTGAAGTGCATACACTGCTGCTTCGTGATGAGAGAGATCCGAGGCCTAGATGTATCTGAGTGGGTCAGTATCTTCTTTAAATGATTGAAAAGTTTTAACTAAAACGGTTGATAGTAATCTTTCTTCACGTAGGGAGAGAGGAACACAAGTGGAAGGAGAAAGATTGATAGATCAGAAGAGGAAGGAAACAGCATCAACTTCATTGGGAGCCTTGAGTTTGAAGCTAACGGCAAGAACAACTTAAAGGAAGGATGTGCTTCTACTGAAGGGACTGTTTGGGATAAGATCCCAGGTGTCAAATCTCAGATGTATCCTCACCAGCAAGAGGGTTTTGAGTTTATCTGGAGGAACTTGGCAGGTACTATTATGTTGAACGAGCTCAAGGACTTTGAGAACAGTGAAGAAACAGGAGGATGCATCATGTCACACGCTCCAGGGACAGGGAAAACTCGCCTGACCATCATTTTCCTACAAGCCTACCTGGAATGCTTCCCTAATTGCAAACCTGTGATCATTGCTCCTGCAAGCTTGCTTCTCACATGGGCAGAGGAGTTTAAGAAATGGAACATAAGCATTCCCTTTCATAATCTCAGCAGCTTGGAGTTTACTGGAAGAGAGAACTCAGCTGCGTCCAAGCTTTTGATGCAGAAGAACTCTAGCGCTAGAAGCATGAATGAGATAAGGATGGTGAAGATATACTCTTGGATAAAATCAAAGAGCATACTTGGGATCAGTTACAATCTCTATGAGAAGCTTGCAGGAGCTAAGGACGAGGACAAGAAGACAAAGACAGCTAGAGAAGTGAAACCAGACAAAGAGCTAGAGGATATCAGAGAGATACTAATGGGTGTACCTGGCTTGCTGGTTCTTGACGAGGCACACACGCCTAGGAACCAGAGAAGCTGTATATGGAAAACACTGTCCAAAGTGGAGACACAGAAACGGATCTTGCTTTCTGGAACCCCTTTCCAGAACAACTTCCAGGAGCTTTGCAATGTTTTAGGACTTGCAAGGCCTAAGTATCTAGAGAGGCTCACGTCCACACTCAAGAAGAGTGGTATGACTGTCGCTAAAAGAGGGAAAAGAGCTTTGGGAGACGAAATAAACAACCGTGGGATCGATGAGCTTAAGGCTGTTATGCTACCGTTTGTGCATGTTCATAAAGGAAGCATTCTTCAGAAGAGCCTCCCTGGTTTGAGAGAATGTGTTGTGGTCTTAAACCCACCTGATCTTCAGAGGAAAGTCCTGGAATCAATTGAAGTCACACATAACCAGAAAACAAAGAATGTCTTTGAGACAGAACACAAGCTCTCTCTGGTCTCAGTCCATCCTTCTCTTGTCTCTCACTGCAAACTTACTGGGAAAGAAAGTATGACTATTGATGAGACCTTGCTTGCACAGCTAAAGAAGGTAAGGCTTGATCCAAACCAAAGTGTGAAAACAAGATTCCTCATGGAGTTTATCAAGCTGTGTGTTGTGATAAAGGAGAAAGTGCTGGTCTTCAGCCAATACATAGACCCATTGAAACTGATAATGAAGCATTTGGTCAACTGGTTTAAATGGACTGAAGGGGAAGAAGTGTTGTACATGCACGGGAAACTCGAGCAGAAACAAAGACAGACCTTGATCAACGAGTTTAATGATCCTAAATCCAAGGCCAAAGTGTTGTTAGCTTCAACAAAAGCATGCTCTGAAGGGATCAATCTTGTAGGAGCATCAAGGGTGATCCTGTTGGATGTTGTGTGGAACCCTGCAGTGGAAAGACAAGCCATAAGCCGTGCTTATAGAATCGGACAGAAGAGGATTGTCTACACGTATCACTTGGTTGCAAAGGGGACTCCAGAGGGGCCTAAGTACTGTAAGCAAGCACAGAAGGATAGGATCTCAGAGTTGGTGTTTGCTTGTTCTTCAAGACCTGATAAGGGGAAAGAAAAGATTGCTGAAGCTGTGACGGAGGACAAAGTGTTGGACACTATGGTAAAGCATCTGAAGCTTGGGGATATGTTTGACAACCTCATTGTCCAACCAAAGGAAGCTGACTTAGTTGAAGGTTTCAGCATACTTATGCCATGATCCATCACCAAACTCTTCCCTATGGTATATATTCATCATATGTTATTTCATGTTGTAAGACTTTATTTATAAGTTGCGTTGTCTGCTATGAAACTTAACTTATCAGGTACAATGTTATATGTTGCATTTCGCGTTGTCTGCTATGAACTTTGGCTTGTATATGGTAAAATGGTTTATGTTGCGGAGTTACGATGGAATCGGACCGGTTAATCAAACCGGCATGTAGGAGAAACATTGGTCTGTACTGATTATTAACACACTTACCGACCAACGAGTATACACGGTTATGTCTAATTTATCAACAACCATGAAACTACAAAACTACCTTATCATCATCCTCCATCAACATCGATGCTTGAATATACTCTTACCACTTTTCAACAAAGTTGCATATCAGGCTTGCTTTGAGCAAAAAACAATTTGTTATATAAGAAAATTGTGTAAAAACAGCTTATCTTGTTTTGGAAACTGAGTTTCCATCTTATAATAGTTGTAAATGCGAGGAAAAATTAACAAACATTATCCAAACTTTGAAATTATTAAGCTTTATTCTTTTTTTTTTCCTGAAAATGCTATGTGACCCAGCTCTAAATACAAACGGGCATTACATAGGCTAGCAGCTACAAGCAAACATAAAGAAAATGTGGGTCTCCCCACAATAAAAGCAAAAGAAAAAACAGACGCATATACTATTTAATTTCTTAATTTTGTAGTACAATATTTATTATTTTATATAGGTGAATCTTCTTTGCTCTGACTGCCTCGTAATTCTAGAAAATTTAAGAGATGGGATTTGTACTTAAAAGAGAAAGTAAAAGCAAAATCTTAGTTGTGTTTTCTTTTTTAATTAACTAAGTTTTTTTTGGTGATAAGATGTAATTACCATGTGAAACCATGCAATCTACTTTTCTCCCCTTCGTTTCGTTAACCCTCGAGTATTAATCAAAGGCAAACACCTCTTACTACAATTTTCAATGGACGTCCTTTCATGATTATCATAAACTGTGGCCTTATATAGCATCTTTGGAATAATTATTTTATACGTAAGATTTTTTGGGTGCAACTAAAGTGGTATTAAAGTACAGATACTATTGGAAAGTCACAAATGTTATACACTTAATATTGGTTATCTCTAGGATATTTTCTACAGTATGTACTCATTGTACTGTATTACAAAACTACAAAGCTGAAATGCTCAACACAGTGTAGGAAAGCATTGTCCAGATTAGGTAATACCCCTTTTATATTGGAGATGACAAATATAGACTAACATTTCAATTGCGCATCCATTTGACACCACTCGGTCATGTCTCTTGTTCGTTCGCCCATTATACAAAATGGCACGTTAAATATATAAAGAAGAAAAAAGTGTTCATTAATGATTCGATCTAGTGATTGTGAACTATGTAGTATATTGGTAACAGCTAACGCAAAGATTTGCGATAGTTTGAATCTTGAATCAGGCTGTGGAATTTTTCTTAGCAAGAAAAAAAACATTATAGATCTTGCATGCATGGTTGCATTACATATTTACATGCATGCCCTAGATTGTTTCTTCTTTCAAAATATTTAGCTAGCTCGCGAAAATGCATTGCCTAGTGTTCACATAATGCGAAAGTATACGTCATCTACGAGAGTTCGTGGAGACAAATTAATGATAATATTCCTGCTGATTAGATACCAATAAAATTAAAGTCCACCCATGTAATAGATATGTTACACAAAGATAAAGAGAAGTTCCATCGTGAAGTGTTTTTTTCTTCTTTCAAATGCGTCTATTTGCACATAAAGTAGTATAACTATATCTTGTTTCTTCCTGTTTACTTGTCGATTCTTCACCAGTCTATACGCAAATAATTGTGTTCGACGATGAAAATCGCATGTGTTGATAATTAAACATCAGTAAACACTAACATGGACCATCTAGTGTTTTAAATCGTGTTTAAGAATACTCTAACGATGATCTCAGAAAATGGTTAAAAATCATGTATGCTGAATATAATCAGACATCAAGTTTTATGATTAATCATATCTTTACGTCTGATCAAATAGATTACTGTTACTGTTTCACATATCAAGTTTGATATTGCGTTTCGCATTGTCTGTAAACAAATATGGATTTATTTTGATGGGACAAAGCAATTAGCAAAACGAATTAATGATGTATATGCTAATCATGATTATCATTGATCATGAGTGTTTGACGTATAGTGGAGATAGTTTTCGTATTTTATAGCATTGTGGATCATTTTATTTGATAAAACTTCTGCTGGTTTTGCTTTATAAATTAATTTAAACTAGAGCTGGACCCGTTCACCGAGCGGGTGTTAATTTAAATCAACTCAAACCCCGTCTAGAAATTTATAATATGAACTTACCCGGACCCGGAAGGATCAACTCAAACCCCGTCTAGAAATTTATAATATCTACATGTAGTTTAGTTTTAGAACAACAAAAAACGATATAAAAAAACGATTTCTATTCGGATGGATAGTTGGATGAATGTGAATAAATAAAAACTATTTATTAACCGGTTGAAATCTTTGTCACGAATAAAATAATTTTATTTAAACATATGAAATTATTATGATTAACACGTAAAATAAGTGATGTTAATTATTATAATAAATACAATTAATGAAGTAATTAGAAAAAGTAAAAAAAAAGGAAAATGTAATAAAACATTTTAAAATTTGGATAAGACAACATTCCTAATTAGTAGCTTCATTAAAATATCAATTACTTCATTTATTATAGTGTAATAAATCGATTAAGCTAATTTGGATAAGACAACAATCCTAATTAGTAACTACATTAAAACATCAATAGCTTCATTAATTACTATTGTAATAAATGACTAAATTTTAGTATTCTCAGATTTGTACTTCTGTTTTAATAATATAGATTTTATAATATGTAAAATCCCGATTAAGCGGATAATCTTAATTGTATGGGTCATTGGGCTGTCCCAGCATGGAACTCTCCGCCGTCAGGCCATTATCGGTTTCTTAATTATTTTTCGTATCTCGTTTAGTTAAGTTAGATATATATAATTTTATATACATATAACCAGGTTTGTGGGATTTCGAGATTGGATCATATCATAACAATATAGTTAATTAATGTATATATCACGATGTGAATGTCCAAACTGAAGTTTATCATTTAACTTAGAAAGGTGTATCCATTGATCTAAAGCTTAGAGCACCTCCAACCCTGAACCCCAAAGGGGTTCTTAGGTTTTAAAAAAAAAAAATAAATAAATAATATAGTCACATCGATGAATAGTTAAGAGTTCGGTTACTAAACTTCCCATTTAAGAAGCGACTCTTGCACTGTTCGGGGGCCCGACTGCCAAGTGTCGGCCCGCGAGTGGTTTTTTTTTTTTTTTTTAGAAAAAAAGAATAAATTGAAAAAAAAAAAGTTAAGAACTTTTGGAGGGGTTTAGGGATGGAAGTGCTCTTAATAGCGAATCCTGCATAGGATATACCTTTAGGCCATGATTATCCCTATATCTTTCAAGGGTTTTTTAAATAAACTTTTGCCTATTTTTTTTTTTTTAATATTTAAAAACGCACCAATCGCGGGCCGTCACGTGTTAGTGGGGCCCGTGAACAGTGCAGAAACTCATCAATAACCGATCCTTATCTGGTAGTTTTTGTAACCAGTTTTTAGTATTTTATGGGTCCCAACCCCCCTAAGAAACCCTCTAGTATCCCCCTTTAATCCTGCTCTTAGATATTGTTATAATTTAGCAAAACAACAATTATAACAACACTGATTTTCATCTGACCATGATCTTGTAAGAACTTCAAATGTTTTACCAATTTTTCAAAAAGTTATTGGACAGTTAACAACCAAGTTTATATAACTTGATAGAAACTTTGTATTATCCGAAAGTTGTAGATTATTTACTTTTTACATTTTAAGTTATGAATGACAATATGCGGAACAACTACATTACAACACAATTCTAATATCAATAAAACATATAAATATATAAATATATATGAAGATTTTTGTTATTGTTAAATGTGGTATAGTTTTTTGCATTATCCTTAAAAACTGTTAATGTCTACAAATTTAGAAAGTTGTTCAAATATAGAAAAATTCAAAGTAGGTACAAAATACTTTTATATATACATTCATTGTTCAATTAAGAACAATGGGAGTCTCGAGAAAAATTACAGTAAAAGAAGAACTCCTGATATCCAGTGGCGAGTGGACTTTAATACAATATCTTCTGTCCGACATTTGTGCTACAAGAAAAGAATAACTCTATATACAAATAACCGTCCAAATTTAGGAAATTTAGAAAGTGAAAATTTAAAAGAAATATAAATTTCAGAAAAATACTTGCAAAATAGAAAACAAATAATCAAGTTGAAAAAGAAATATGATATGGCAACTACAACAATTGAACAAGACATAGCTTTTGTTTATCTCTTTATCTTTATTTGCTTTTCTACTTTCTTGATAGACCAAAATCTTGATGCACCTCTTTGGAGAACTGTAAAATTCTTCCTAATTTCTACTAATTAGAATTAATTAAGAAAATATTAATTGCACCAACAATAATGTCTAAATTAGTTTGTAAAGTTTCGAATGTTCGTTTCTCTTCTGGTTTAAGACATTTTGTCCCTTTAATATAGTAATGGTTGATACAAAAACTGTTTTAAATTAATTTGATTTTATTTTTTATTTGACATGTTATGTTAAAAACTTACAGATCTTTTGTTTACGAGCATGCAGATGACACGTCTCACTAGCTAAATGATTATAAAAACGTCTCGTGGTTTTCTTCTTCATTTTCTGTTTATTGGTATTATTACAAGATGAAATGATAATTTTTACTAGAGTTGACAAAATCAGTCGGCATGTCTTTTATCAATCATAAAAATTTCCGTAGAATCATGATTTGCATTCACTTATTCTATAATTCTACAGGATTAATTATAAATACATAAATGATTATGTCAATCCACACCTTTTCCAGCTGATTAAAACTTGTTTAGTATTTTATTTCATAAAAAAATAGTTTTCCCTTCTTTTAAATCATGGACAGAAACTCAAACCAATATATTTATACGTATTGTAACGCACTGAATCATAAATCTGAACATGAGTTATCTATGAACAAAAATTATGAAGGTTGTCATGTTTTTCAAGATTAGAGATAAAACGTGTTGAAAAATAAAAGAGCATAGAGAATATTGTATTACCAACTTTCAACAACAACAAAATCCAAAATATCTTTGGCAAACAAAATTATAAATTAATGCGATTGGAATTATAAAAAGTTGCAAAAAATTAAATATTTTTTTGTTATGGAGATCTCATCAATGGTTATCTCTCTGTCGTCTAATTAAATTAGATGTTTATAAAGTTTGGAAAGAAATAATACACATTCCCATAATAATACCTACTAATTATTATTTTTAAAAATAAATGAAAAAGTAGAGCAAAGACTAATAATAAACCAAGTCACTCCGCACTTTATTTTGTTCAAAATCCTCCGCTGCTTTTTTACTTTGCCGTTTCAATGAAGACTACTAAGCTCTGTCTCTCTCTCTCCCCCACACACACAAACACAAAAAGAAGCTTAACACTCTGTCTCTCTCTCTAGAAAATTTTCACTTTAGCTTTCTCACTCTAAAATCTGCTCTCATTGTCTGGCCTCTGTCTACTTCAAGAATTGATGTCTCTTTAAAACACTTTCTCTTATTTTAAAGCACTTCTCTCCTCTCTCTCTCTTTGCACACACTTCCTTTTTTCTCATAAAAACCTTCCTCAAGAACAACAAAAAAGAAAGTCTAAAGGATCTACAACTCACTTCTTAGGGGAGAAACCAAGATTCTAGAGAGATCCTCCTAGCTTACTCTCTTTGTTTAAAAGCTTCTCTGTCTGGTCCATAGGGAGATAACCAAACAAACCCCATTTTCACTCAAATTTTGGCAAATTTTCACCTTTTTTTGGACTATCTCTATCGTGTCATCTTTGTTTATGGATGGATTGAGTTTATCTTAAAGGAGAAAAGAGCCACACACACACACACACACACTAGTATAGAAGAAGCAAAAGGAGTAAGAATGAGAGAAGACAAATCCAAGACAACTAAGGTTTCTATATCTTTCTCTAAATCTGTCACCTTTCTTTGTTGCCAATCTTATAAAAATTAATCCTTTTTTCGTTTTGAATGTTCTGAAAAATGAAGCTGGCATGGTCCAAGAAGATGGTGAGGAAATGGTTTAATATCAAAAGCAAAACAGAGGAGTTTCAAACAGATGATTCTACTTCTGCTTCTAATGGTAAAGTCTCTTTCTTTGATGTAACTGAACTTTGTTTACTTCTTGTTTTTTTAGCTTAAGAGTTTTCTTTTTGTCTCTTCTTGTAATTCTGTTTAGTTCTTCTTGTTTTTTGCTTGAGAGTTATGTTTCAGGTATCTTTTTTTGTCTCTTCTGAGTTCATTTGTTTCTGATATTTGATTAAAGGTGTTGAAGTAGAGCACAGAAGTAGCTTCTCAGCAGAGAAAGCTCCCACCACAATCAAGAAGAGCAAAACTGGTAAAAATCATAGTACATATTATTAAGTCCACATTTATGATATTTTTTTACTGAGGTATTATGAATTTAACAGAGAAGCTCAGTAAGAACTGGGAGCAGCAAGCTCGCCAAAGGAGAATGAACTATGAGAATCCTAGGATCATTGATGTCCAAAACTACAGGTAATATACATACACATGACTCATAACTATGATCCATTGCTACTGAACTCTATGTATTGATTACTTTGAGCAGCATCTTTACTGCTACTTGGAACGTAGCTGGACGCTCTCCACCTCCTGACTTAAACCTTGATGAGTGGCTTCATTCATCAGCTCCTGCAGATATATACGTCCTCGGATTCCAAGAGATTGTTCCTCTTAATGCTGGTAACGTCCTTGGAGCTGAAGACAATGGACCTGCTCAGAAATGGCTTTCTCTTATCCGTAAAACGCTTAATAACCGACCAGGAACTAGCGGAACCAGCGGTTACCACACCCCTTCCCCTGTCCCTGTCCCTATGGCAGAGCTTGATGCTGACTTCTCTGGCTCCACGAGACAAAAGAACTCTACCTTCTTCCACAGACGCTCTTTCCAGACACCAAGCAGTACATGGAACGATCCTTCCATCCCTCAGGCAGGTCGTTTCAGCGTCTGTGACCGTGTTTTCTTCAGCCAAAGACCAAGTGATTTCGACCCGAGCTTCCGTGGTAGCACCAGTCACAGACCTAGTGATTACTCTAGAAGGCCTAGTGACTACTCAAGGAGGCCTAGTGACTACTCAAGAAGGCCAAGTGATTACTCAAGGCAGAGTGATTACTCTAGACCAAGTGATTACTACTCTAGACCGAGTGATTATTCACGGCCAAGTGACTTCTCAAGGTCTTCAGATGATGACAATGGTACTGGGGACTCTCCAAGCACTGTCTTGTACTCACCAGGCTCTGCGGCAAACGAGAACGGTTATAGGATCCCGTGGAACTCTTCTCAGTATTGCTTAGTTGCTAGCAAGCAAATGGTTGGTGTGTTCTTAACCATTTGGGTGAAAAGTGAGCTAAGGGAACACGTCAAGAACATGAAAGTATCTTGTGTCGGCAGAGGACTAATGGGCTATCTTGGGAATAAGGTTAGACATTGTTCTTCATTACATTTTTTTCTGTTTTGTTTTTTTCACATAACTGTCTTTGGTTCTTATGTAGGGATCAATCTCAATAAGCATGTTGCTTCATCAAACAAGCTTTTGCTTCGTTTGTACACACTTGACTTCAGGACAAAAAGAAGGTGATGAGCTAAAGAGGAACTCTGATGTCATGGAGATACTCAAGAAGACAAGGTTTCCTCGCGTTAAGAGCTCAGAGGAGGAGAAGTCCCCTGAAAATATCCTTCAGCATGAGTAAGTTTCATGATCTTACATCAAGAAACGTTCTGTTGCTGTTTTCTTAAAACAGTCTCTTGATCTATTTTATCATATGTTATTACCAGCCGGATAATATGGCTTGGCGATCTGAACTACCGGATAGCACTGTCTTACCGATCTGCTAAAGCCCTCGTTGAGATGCAGAACTGGAGAGCTTTGCTAGAAAACGACCAGGTACGTTTCTAATGGTCTGAAGAAACAGCAAGAAGTTTCTTATCCTAAAAAAAGCGTTTACTTGCAGTTAAGAATAGAGCAGAAACGAGGCCATGTGTTCAAAGGATGGAACGAAGGGAAGATCTACTTCCCACCAACGTACAAGTACTCTAGAAACTCAGATAGATATTCTGGAGATGATCTGCATCCCAAGGAGAAACGTCGCACTCCTGCTTGGTAAGTTTCTCTTTTGAAACATCAAGAATACACTTCTTGTATATATATGAATCGATTATCATCTGACGTTTGTTTTGTTAAAAAAAGGTGTGATAGGATATTGTGGTACGGTGAAGGACTGCATCAGTTATCTTATGTAAGAGGAGAGTCACGGTTCTCAGATCATAGACCTGTCTATGGCATTTTCTGCGCTGAGGTTGAGTCAGCTCATAATAGACTAAAACGAACCATGAGTTGTTCAGCTTCACGTGTCCAAGCTGAAGAGCTCTTACCTTATTCCCGTGGATACACCGAGCTCAGCTTCTTCTAGATGTAACACACATGTCTCACGGTAACTCTTCTTGTCTTTTCATTTCCATTTTTACCAAACCAGCATATTGGGACATAAGTAGATAGAAACTATCACTGTGTCAGTGACATGAGCTGTTCAAAACTAAATAAGTCCACAAGATATTGTGTGGTCCTGAGTTGCATAATAGAGTAAGTCTCTATAGAGAGAGTGGAGACCAGTGTTAATATAATTCTCTGCATTTATGTGCAAAGGTGTGTGTGTAATCTCAACCAAGAGATGAGCCACAGCCACCTCTTAGATCATTTAAGATCAACCAATAGATTTTTTTGCATGAGGATTAGGATAAGGAGAACTCAAAAACATTGAAAGCTTGATAAGGTTGTCATCCACTGCATATTATAAAGTCTTTGTCTTTAATTTAAACTTTCTTGAACACAGATGAAATTATGAAAGTTTTTTTTTTTTTTTTTAAACTCATGGTGGAATTGGATTTGGCTTTTGTCAGGTGAACTAAAGTGTTTTTGGATCTTTGAGAGTGATGGAGACGTTACATTGCTTCTTTAACTCAAAGGAAACAGGTTCGTTGTAAAAACTATATTTTTACAGTTTTAGTGTTTTCCGGTTTGCTTTTTAAACTCATTGTACCGTGTAATTTCTGGTTTGTAGGTGTAGAAAGTGTTTTATTTTTGGCCTTGATTAACCAATTTTCACATACCGGCGGTTCTGTGGTGTGTCCGGTTCATAGTTATTGATGGTTTTTGCTAACTTCTGGTGGATTAGAAATTTACAGCTATGTTATAAGGTAATAAGTTTCAGTTGATAATAATTGAATATTATAGTTTGCTTATAAATTAATTCCCATTTTATTTCAATTAATTGTGTAATCTAAAAACTTTTATTTACACAAACTATGTTTTGTTTTGTGCAGGCATTCAACTAACCCAATCAAAGATGGCCAAGTAGACAGATTAGGACAGTTCTTTTGTTTTTATTTAGTTTTTATTCTTTTGATTTAGCACAATTATGGAAAATATGATTTCTGTTCTTTTTGTGATCAGCTGTGGTGTGTCCCATGGTAATCATTTTGTAATGTTTATTATGTAATGTTAATGTCAAGTGTAACGAAAACTATACACAAAAAAAAGCAAGGAATTTCTGTTTTTATTTTATGAAAAATGCCGAAAAGAAAAAGTGAACTGATGCCTTCTTGTAATGAATCTAATGATCGTTTGACTATAAATAGTTTGGGTTTCTAGATAAACTAATGATCAATCTTGCATTTAAATACAAGTTACCATGTAGATTCATATGTTTCTTTTTCATTTCAAGAACTATACCTAATGACAATATGGTTAAAGAGATGACATGTTGTTTTCACTAAAGTCTTAAGATTTTGTTTTCCAACAAATTCAAAGATTCTTATGTTAAGAACTTTTTCAAAAACCGAGATTTTGATTTGTGTATACTATAACTTTTATAAAAATAAATAATATTATATGTGAGAGACAAAGACTGGACCAGTTAATGTAGAAGGGAATGATTAAAAGCTAAAAAAGAGAGAGCTTGAAAGTGAAGAGAGTGTTCTGTGTAAATCATGCTTTGTCTTTTTCCTGTTTCCCCATGCTTTGTCTTCTTTCAGCTTTTGTTGATCACATTCACAACAACCCTTATCAATATTTTAATTAAACGATGATTCTTGTAAAACTAACCATATGATTAATTACACAGACAATGATCAGTTTGGTTTTTCCAAGAAAATTACTGCAAAGAAAAAAGAAACATTAACAATCCAAGAGAAAGAAAGTGTTGTTCAGAAGCTTGGTAGCTAGTTATAATAATCTCTTTTGGAAGCTTATATTGCTTGTTTTTACATCTCCTAATCATTTTTTCATATGAATTAACTATGGAAAGAAAATCTCCATATGAGACATAAAAAATAATATATTCAGATAAAACAGTAAATTGTTGTGGACCAATTTATTTGCATTTAAAAGTCATTTGATGTTCAAATACATGGGGTTCTTACTATGGTTCATTAAATCGATGAGTTTTTTTTTAGTGTGTTCACCTGTCAAAACTTAAGCAAATTAGCTTAGGATATGTCAATATTACATTGGATTGTCAGGTAATATATTGATTACTAGGTGGTTTCCTGCGCTATGCGCAGTAATAATAATTTAAAATATATCTAATAATTATATTTTAAATTTAATAGATATTTTAGTAATATTTTTAATTTTTTGTTATTATTAGTATTAAAAAATAAAATAATTATTTTATATATTATTTAGTTGAACAAAGTTTTTAAAAAAATTATAATTTGAAAACATTATTAGTTATTTTTATATAGAATTAATTGACAACTCAAAATTAATTATTTATGATAGAAGTCTATTATTGGCATTTTTTAAAATTCTAATGTTTATGTGAATTCTTTTTATATTTATAAACATGTTATTAATTAAAAAAATATACTAATGATAATATATATAAGTTATTTTATATTTTAAGAATCTTACCAAAAATGTAAACTTCATAAATGATATGATTACCAAAAATATAAACTTCATAAATGACATTGTACATGTCATAATAAGGTGAGAGCCATGTCATATTTTATACTAAGCCATGTCATCATTTTTCTATCAAAATAAATGTGGTGATGACACATGGAAAAATCACTTCTCAAATAATGTCTAGGGGATAACAGCAATATTGACAAAGGGAGAAGCTTTAATTTAAGAAAAATATTGGCCAAATCATCTACAATTCTACATATTATGATTTGTGATGTATACTAGTCAATATAAAGTAAGTATGATTTTATCTTTATAAGGGTACACCGTGTTTCTCTTGAAAAAGAAGGTCAGAGCTAATTGTGCAAATAAAAATAAAATAAGGTTTGCATAAGATTAAAGAAAACATGGAATTGATTGGTATAGGCTTTTGAGAGTGTGACAGGATAGGCTAGCAGACTAACCAAAACGGCATGCTTCTGATTTACATTTTTAACAATTCCACAATATTTTTGTTGAATTATTTTATATATATATGATTCATTGTGTGCTTAGAGATTTTAATTTTTTTTAAAATTTGCAGGAACAAAACCCAATGGCTCTGAAAAGACACTCAGGGTAGGCAACATAGTGTCACTTCACTCAGAAACTAAACACAAGATTAAATCTACAATGCCATTTAGATTCCTCTTGTTACCCATCTGGTTAGCAATTTGTACCAAGTCCTTTTCATTTTGTCTAGGGCTTAGTACAAGTTTCATTTTGTAAACATATATATAACTCCGTAGTTCTTGACTAATGTTGGCACATCTCTCATGCTCAACAACCCAAACAAATTTGAAGGACCATCACACCATTGAATCACCACATAGCGATTGAATCGATTCTAATGACTGTCAGTATAAAAACATGTAATTATATACTAATATGAACATATATTTGTTGCAATATCATCAATAAAATACAAATATTTCACCATCATTCCATCAATAAACCTTCCTTATTACGCTGTATTTTCAATTATACCTAAAGGCTAACGTCAATCATCTAAATCTGTAGATTTTAGTGGCTTTAGAATTATAGGTTACAATAATGATACTAGTAATTGGACGCATATGATCACAGTTACTATGCATGAAACTAATTATTACGTCCCCAAATATCAATTCTCAGAGCATCAGCAATATGATCAGTGTAGAAATTGACTCAAGCTATCACGATCAAGGTGGATCCTCATGAACTTTTGTTATTTTGTATCAACTCCACAAACTTCTCAATTCATGCAAACTAGCTACATAAAGTGTGTGTTCTATTTTGATTGATTTCAATAAAATTACACAAAAAAACACATTGATAGAATAAAAGTTAGGATCCACTATATATATATATATATTTTTTTTTCTAATAAAAGATCAATAAACATTTTTCCCATGCAACTATTTGTTAGTATTTCTCAATGGAATCTTACTTAGTTAATTCTTTAAAATGCAATTACCATATAGTATTTCTTTACATTCCCAAAATTTGGGAGCTTAAAACATTCACTTTATTAGTTTTCGAAATAAGAGATACGGGGAGGAATCAATATCGTTACTTGAATAAGTGTATAACTAACCCAGCCACGTGTCACTCATTCGTCCATGTCACGGATATATGGGCTTTAAAGCCCATTACATTTCGAAAAATCAAAGGCCCAATAATGAGTCCACATGCTTTCTCCCGAGACGGAACTGATTCCAATAAGCAACTCAATGACTCTTCAGTCTTCTTCACTCACTCTCTTCGCGTGTTTCCCTTTTAAATCCTGCGTTGCTCTGGCTTCGAAGTTTCTCCTCTTGGTGTGATCGCAGCAACGACCATCATCATCCATTTCATCACTGATTCAGTACGTATGATCCAACTCTAAAAGTTCTGCTCAATCTCGTTTCGGTCTTAGGGTTTTTACTGTGCTTCTGAGCTCTCGCTACTCAAATTCCGATAGAATCCTATTTGATTTTGCTGATTCCGTAAGATTGAATCTGTCAATTGTGCGTATTTGAATGATTAGGTTAGGAGGAAGTTATAGTGTCGCGTTGTGATCGGAATTAGCATCAAACTGTTCTTACTATGTGTATAATGTTATATAGAAAGCATATATTATATGTTTATGAGTTTCTTAAGATGTGTATAATGTTTCAGATTCTTGTCAGCAATGAGTGTGAGTGGATACAAGTCGGATGACGAGTACTCTGTAATCGCTGACAAGGGAGAGATTGGATTCATAGATTACCAGAACGATGGTTGCTACAATCCATTAGACGAAGGTCCTGTTGTGATCTCTGCTCCTTTCCCTTTTAGAAACGAGAAGCCTCAATCAGTTACCGTTGGAGAGACTTCTTACGACTCCTTCACCATCAAGAACACTATGGACGAGGCTGTGGATCTGTGGACCAAGATTTACGCGTCTAACCCCGAGGATTCGTTTACTCTTTCCATCTTGAAACCGCCTTCGAAAGATTCAGACGTCAAGGAGAGACAGAGCTTTTACGAAACTTTTACTCTGGAAGACAGGATGCTTGAGCCTGGTGACACTTTGACTATATGGGTGTCTTGTAAGCCCAAGGATATTGGTTTGCATACCACTGTTATTAGTGTTGACTGGGGGTGTGACAACGTTGAGCGGGTTGTTTTCCTTTTGGCTGAGGATAAGATATCGAGTTCTCTTGCTACCAACAGGCCTTACTCCAGGAATAAAAGGGCTCCTAAGAAAGATTTTGCTGTGGATAACTACGTGACAGGATCACGCCCTTCTAAGGCGGTAGCACAACGTCCGTATAGAAATAGGCTTCCTCTGTATGAAATTCCAAAGGAGACTAGAGAGACGCTTGAGAAGAAGGAAATTCCGGATTTTTTGGACGAAGGTCTAACCGTTACAAACTATGCAGAATATTACAAAATGTTACTTATCATGGAAGAACTACAACTCGAGGTATTCTCACTGTTTCAATTTTTTGTATGAAAACATGTTACGTCAACAACCTACCCTCTTTTGTTTTGCCGTGAATCATGTAAATTGTAAATTTTTTTTCCTGTGGTTTAGGAAGACATGCGAGCTTATGATATGGAGAATGTTTCGATGAGGAGAAGAGGTCTCTATTTGTCCCTCGAAGTTCCGGGCCTCGCTGAGAAAAGACCTTCCCTTGTCCATGGTGATTATATCTTTGTAAGACATGCCCATGATGATGTAACTGCTCAAGCTTATCAGGTTATGTTCTTGAATTACCTTTGCATCCCTTCATATCACTTTCAGCCTCATAACTGCAAATATGTTTCACCATTGTCTTCTGGATGAATAAAAAAATTGGAAATGATTTTCTCTCAGGGCTTTGTACACCGCGTAGAGGCGGATGAAGTGCATTTGAAGTTTGCCTCCGAGTTCCACCTTCGCCACGCAACTAGGAGTGTCTATAATGTGAGGTTCACATACAATCGAATCAACACTAGAAGGTTGTATCAGGCTGTTGATGCGGCAGAAAATTTAGATTCAAACTTCCTTTTTCCATCCTTGAAATCCGGGAAAAGGATGATAAAGACAAAACCCATCGTGCCCATTTCACCAGCTCTTAACGCGGAGCAGATTTGTTCCATTGAAATGATTCTTGGCTGCAAAGGAGCACCACCATATGTGATCCATGGACCTCCTGGTACTGGGAAAACCAAGACATTGGTGGAGGCGATAGTTCAACTCTATACAACTCAGAGAAATGCTCGGATTCTTGTATGTGCTCCTTCCAATAGTGCAGCTGATCACATTTTAGAGAAGCTCCTTTGTCTGGAGGGAGTACGCATCAAGGACAATGAGATTTTCAGGCTGAATGCAGCTACTCGTGCCTATGAAGAAATCAAACCTGAGATTATCCGGTTTTGCTTCTTTGATGAGCTTGTTTTCAAGTGTCCTCCTCTCCAAGCTCTGAATCGTTACAAACTCATTGTGTCAACATATATGAGTGCATCTCTTCTTAACGCAGAAGGTGTGAAGCGTGGTCACTTCACTCATATTTTCTTAGATGAGGCTGGTCAAGCTTCAGAGCCAGAAAGCATGATTGGTATCTCAAATCTCTGCTTGTCAGAAACGGTGGTTGTGCTTGCGGGTGATCCAAGGCAGTTGGGTCCGGTTATATACTCAAGAGATGCGGAGTCACTTGGCTTGGGGAAGTCATACTTGGAAAGATTGTTTGAGTGCGATTATTATTGCGAAGGTGATGAGAACTATGTGACAAAGCTTGTCAAGAACTACAGATGCCACCCGGAGATTCTTGATCTCCCATCAGAGCTGTTCTATGATGGAGAACTGGTAGCTTCCAGAGAAGACACAGACTCTGTTCTTGCCTCATTAAAATTCCTTCCAAACAAAGAATTCCCAATGGTTTTCTATGGGATCCAAGGATGCGATGAGAGGGAAGGTAACAATCCGTCATGGTTCAACCGTATAGAGATTAGTAAAGTTATAGAGACAATCAAGAGATTGACAGCGAATGACTGTGTGCGTGAAGAGGATATCGGAGTTATAACGCCTTACAGGCAGCAAGTAACGAAGATCAAGGAGGTTCTCGACAGGTTAGAGATGACTGAAGTCAAAGTCGGTAGCGTGGAGCAATTCCAAGGGCAAGAGAAACAAGTTATCATTATCTCAACAGTAAGATCTACAATCAAACACAACGAGTTTGATAGAGCCTATTGTCTAGGCTTCTTGAGCAATCCAAGGAGGTTTAATGTCGCAATCACCCGTGCAATATCTCTGCTAGTGATCATCGGAAACCCACATATCATTTGCAAGGTACTACTTGCTTGCTTCTAACATAAAGCATTGACTCATATTTCCCAACCTCTCAGCTAATGTAGAGCTGTTGTATGACACAGGACATGAGATGGAACAAGCTTTTGTGGCGATGTGTGGATAACAATGCTTACCAAGGATGCGGTTTACCAGAGCGGGAAGAGTTTGAGGAGGAACCATTCAATCAAGAAGAAAGCAGCAATGCTCCACAATACTCTGTAGAAGAAGCGTGGAACATGAGTGGCGAGGTCAACAATGACGGCACAAAGAAGAAAGATGAATGGTCTGATGGATGGAACGACAATGGTGCTGGGACGAAGGAAAACATTGAATGGTCTGATGGATGGAACGATGTTGGTGCTGGGACGAAGGAAAACATTGAATGGTCTGATGGATCGAATATCAATGGTGGTGCGATTAAGGACAAAGAAGAATGTTCTGATGGTTGGAACAACGATGGTGGCAGCAAGGAGGAAGAAGAATGCTGTGATGGTTGGAACAACAATGGTGGCACAAAGAATAAAGAAGAATTGTCTGATGGCTGGAACAACAATGGTGATGGGACTAAGGAATGCTCCGATGGTTGTAACAACAATCGTGGTGAGACTAAGAATACAGACGAATGGTCTGATGGTTGGAAGGACAATGGTGCCGCGAAGGAAAATGAAGACTGGTCTGATGGTTGGAACGACAATGGTGGAGGGAATAAGAATACAGACGAGTGGTCTGATGGGTGGAAGTAAATTGATGTTGATGAATGAACAAAGGCTATTTTAGATTTGTTCGTACGTTATCTTTTTTTTTTTTTGTTGAGCTTTAATAACACTTGATTTGGTGTGGGATAAGCTTTTATGGAACTGCTTTATTAATAGGGGACATGCAAACATCATATACAAATAAATTATAGAACAGTATATAACCAAGAATCAGATCAATAGGAAAGTAATGATCCATATAACGATACTTGTAAACGGGCTTTTAACTTAGAATACATTGATAATCTCAAAGGCGAAAAAAGTAAGTAGGAGAAGCGGAAGCTTGAGAGAGTGTGAAGATGAAGGCGAGGAGGCTGAAGGAGTTGAGGCTGTCGTCGGGTCTTCTCCCTTGCCCGATACGGGAATATTCTGGTCTGCGTGATGACGATAAAACTCAAAATGTATTACTAACATATCATAAGAAACTGCTTAGAAATTAAAACACTCTTAATGTATTTTAGAGAATCAGTTTTTGTTTACCATCAGGAGTTATCGAACTTGTCGGAGAAGTGGTCGGACCCAAAGAAGCTGAACCTGTGAGTAACGTATATCAATGAATAATGAGCTTATGTTATAACTTATAAGAGAAAATCGCTAAAACGTATTTGAACCGGTTCCAGTCCTTAGCCCGGTTTACGTGCTATAAACCGGGCTAAGAAAAGTTAAAGTTTTGTTACTTTTACCTTGAGGTGTTTGCGTTTCTGTAGGAGGCGGAGCCGTTGGACCGAGAGACACTGGGCCTGTGTGTTATCCACAATAAGCTTTAGTTAATTAAAAGAGATAACATATTAACATATATTTAAAGTAATTTAGAGTTATATGAAACAATTTTACCTGGAGCAGGAAGAGGTGCTGCAGAAGCTGCGAAATTTCACAATTGTTTTACGTTAAAAAAACTAGAAATAAATGATTATAGATTGATCTCGATATGTAGATATGTTAACAAATAGAGATACCTTTGCATTTAACGGGGACACCAGGCATGCCACATGCACGAGGAAGAGAGATGGCTAGAGTTCGGTTAATAGGAAGATTGATTGGCACACTTGCGGTTACAATCAGACACAAACAGTCCAAACCGGTTCCGGTTAACGATTTAAGAGCCTCACAACAATCAGAAGTCGGAGAGCTACCACCTCCCGTTAGAAAACTCATGCACCCCGTAACGCTAGAGAGCATGGCTGGTGAACATGGAGTACTGATCTGAGCAAGAATCAATGTTGGAGAGTTTGAAAATAAAGACAAAAAGATTAGAGCTGAGATTATGCAAACTTTGGTATCCATTTGCTGTGTTTTTAGAGGTTTAGATAGGCAAACAGAATCTTTTTTTTTTCCTCTGGTCAAGAAAATAAATAGAATTTTTGTTTTGTGGAAATGAAATGAGATGGTTGTGATTTTATGATTACTTTGTGTGAATGATATATACATGAGATTGAGAAGGGCTAATAAGGTAGCTTGTGGAAGTTGGTTTTGATTTTGACTTTTGAAGCTCAACTACCTTAACTAACTTTTACCAGTGAAAGCTAGTTTTAAATTTGCTTCCTTTTAAAAATTATTCTTTCATTGTAGTCAAACCATTTATTTGACTATATAATTTTTAATTATTACATCAATAACACTATGAGGTTTCTTCAAATTTTTTGCCATGTTTCCTTTTTAATTAGAAATTTATATCTTAAAAATTAATGATAATTTAATATTAAAAAAGACTATGAAGCTTAGTATCATGGCAACACCATGCTAATATTTTAGGAAACACTTTTAAAATTTGTATTAGATAAATTGTGACGTATCGTGACTACATTAATTAGTAATACTAATTTGTTGAACTAAACACAATACTTCCAACATGATGTAGATGACGTGTTTGGTTGGTCCGTGTTTACAAAGATTATCATATACTGTATCTATTTTGTCTACTTTAGGAAAATTGAGGTAATAAGAACATGATTATCTCTATTATTTCAGTAAAATTCTCCACAATATCAAAATAAAAAAATTGTAATAATATGTGGATATCTAAGAATCTCTAGTATCTCATGACTATCATATTTTGTATTAATCTTTTTATTTATTTTAATACATGTTAAAAAAAGTTGGTGTGAAATTAGGGACGAAGTTCTCTCATCTCTCTCTCTCCTCTTTTTCACTTATTCATCGGTTTTGCGGCAAGTGTAGATTATTCACAACTTATGAGACAGACAAAAGAGATTAAACAAATGTTATAATTATATACCTCAACCTCTATCGTCAAATTTAATTTTTATTGACGAACACATGTACGATAAATGGACTCAGAGAATTCAGTATAAAAAGCGTGTATTCACGTTGTTAATTTATATTGTGATTAGAGAAAATTTATCAGTTTTTGAAAGAGAATATCATTAAAAAACTAAAAGTTTCTTTTCGGCTAGTGACATGAGTCTCAAAAACTTCCCAAAAGAGTATCTTACGAATGTAATTGCAACTAAACAAAAACATATTGGAAGTTTTAGAGTGATGATTGATCAATCTAGCTAGTTGTTTCCCTTTGTTTTAGTTACAAAAAAACTTTACTTATAGTGTTTCCTTTGTATATTCACTCTGAAAACGAAACAAAACAAATTAAAATAGATTATATGGAATCAGAAACAACAAATAGACGTACCAACAATGAAGACGAACAAACAAAGATGTCAACCCAAAAAGAAAAAAAAACACCCAACAAATAATTGTAGTAAACCAAAGCCCTACCAGTTAAACGTAATAAAAAAACCATATCCATATCCATAGCAATGAAGAACTTACCACATGCAAAATAAAGAGAGAAAGACAATCATGAGATAGCACGAGAGCTAACTATGTGCTAATGGTTGGAGGATGAGTAGCTAGGGCAAAGCAGAGGACTCCATCGCACCTAAAAGACCAGAGACTGATCTTATCTTTGGCTTTCAACTTATTCTCCTTAACTATGTCGTTCCAGCCACAGTTCAAAACATAGTTCAATGAACTGTTTTGAGAGTTCTTCTTCTTCTTCTTCTTCTTCTTCTTCATCACCCATCTCTTGAAAACCAAACTCCACGCTTCAGACCTTTGATTCACAAGAAACGCTTCCAGTCCATGCTTCTTACCCTTCCCTTCTCGTTCTAAGAAACTTGATTCCTCTTGAGTCAAGAAGTCGTTTCTTTTTAGCTTCTTGAAAGGGATTAATAAACGGCTCTGGTTAGGGTTGACATCACTCAAGGACAAAGTCTTCTCAAATATGAGCTTCACGTCTTCTACCACCAAAGCAGCATCGACTCTTTGCTTCTTTGCTATATTCAACCTACCACTGCTTCTCACCTTTCTCTTGAGAGGTTTAGGGTTTAGCAGGTCCCTAGTGATGTTGTGATCGTCATGGTTTGGTGGCTCTTCCTTTGGGGACTTGTTAAGGTCAAACCAAGTAGAAGAAGAAGCTCCACTGGAAACTTTATGGTCTTCATCATCCGTATCAGGAGGAGGAAGTTTATTAAGATCAAATTTAATAATACGTGATGAAGGAGACTCTACTTTACGAAACGCTTCCTCCAAAGCCTCGGTCACCTTTTCACGTATATATGGCCAATTTTTTTTCATTCGCGAAAGATAGTCATCATCTTTACCTTTCATCATTATAACTATGGAACGAAAATTTAAATTCTTAAGAATAAAGAAAGCAGAGATTGAAAATTTTGATAGAGAAAGCTATAATGAATCAATCAATCAGTGTTAGAAAATTGTTTTGCCTATCGTGTTTTGAATATATACTAATTAGTTTTGTTTTTTTCTCTATTGATAACAAAGTTAAAATCTAGATTAAAAACAAGTAGATGAATATTTCATAGATTTTGTTTACCAGATTCTATGAGATTTTCTCTTATTATCTTCTTTAGAATTTAATAAATTTTGATTTAATATTTTATTAAAAATAAAATTTTAAGAGAAATACCCTAAGATAGACTTAAAAAAATATTTGTCACAAAATAACCTTTTAAGGAAAAAAATGACAAAAATAACTTTTATAGAGTGGAGTTTTGGGGGTAAATATACGTTTATAGTCCTTGGATTAACTAATCTAGACTTAGGGTTTAGAGTTATGGGGCGGGATTTTGGGGGTGAAGTTTAAAACTGAAAAAATAAATAAAAAATATTAATTTTTAAAAAATAAAAATATCTAGTTTCGTCATTTTTGTTTTTAAAAGTTATTTTTGTGATAAAAACTTCAAAAGGTGTTATTTGAGAGATTTGCCCTAAATTTAATATAGACCATGTATTAATTGTTTCTTATACATATATCTTCTTAAAGTAAAACCTTATTAATGTGTATTTTTGTGCGAATTTATTAAGCTATACATATATGTTCTCCATAATATCTAAACATAATTAAAAGTATTTTCTCAATTTAGTTTTGTTTCGTTTCATCTCACTCAACTACCCTTTTGATTATGATTGTCGACTAATAAAAATAATAGATGAAATGATAGTAATAGTTATTTATGGAATTTAATAAAATGAAATCAGTATTCTACTTGTTTAATACTTTTGACGTAAAATGAATTTTAAATAAGCAAAAAACTGCCGAAATCAGAGGACCGTTGGGTACTTGACATTTAAATTTGAAACTGAAGGAACAATAAATAAATAAAGACAAAATCTGGGCCAATTTAAAAAAAAAAACCAAAAAACAAAAGAGAAGTTAAGATTTGTGAGACTCATCATCGGTCGGAGAAATCAATCAATGGCATCATCATCGAGCACCACGACGACGACAACTACGGTCTCAACGGAAGATTTATCAGAGAGAAGAGACAGTAACTGCTACTTCCCAGATTGTCGAAAAGACACGAATTGCAGATGCGAGATTTGTCTCGACAGTCTCAACGCAACGCTCGATCTCATGCCTTTGAGTGTACAGAGAAGCTCACTCACCAAGCTCTCTTACGCTTCTTCCACTTTCAAACCCACCGTTGCGTCCACTCCGAGCTCGTTTGACCCGGCTGTAGTCACCACACCCGCCTCTGTTTCTCGCCCGATCTCGAAGGTGATCTCACAGCCGAAGAAGAAACCAAAAGCTTCTGAGAACGAAGAACCGAGGAAGAAGGAGACCAAGGAAGATAGAAAGTCACTGACTTGCGTTGTTATGAGAGTGGTTTTGGTGATTGGTTTGGTTCTGTGTTTGGAATTAGGGTTTGGTTGGATGGTTAAAGAGGTTTTGAAACCTGAATTCACAGAGGAGATAGTGAGAATCTCTGGGGAGAGATCTCAGGGTGGTCGGGATCTAGGTGCTAAGCTGAGAATCTTGGAAGATGAGTTAAAGGGGTTTGCTAAAAATGGAAAGTTTTGTAGCTGCATAGATTCCAAATCCAAATGGAGATTCAATCAGGTTAGTCAAGCTCGCATTTATATTCGAATTTTCATCCAAAGTTTCGATTTTTAACTGACGGTACTGTTTTTTTTTTAATTTTCTAGGATGGTCCTATGTTGAACTCAAAGTGTGTTCTGTACAAATCCGCAATTGAAGAGGTGAGTATATGGGGATGGCCTTTGCAGACAGCTGGTTTGTTCAGTACCGGGTTCTCCTCAAGTTCAATCACCGTGTTATCAGGCCGAGTAACTGAGGTAACCAAATCTCAAATCATTTGAATATCAGACTCAAATCTTAATGCTTTGTTTGTTTAGTATCTGTTTCAACTTGAGTTCACTTCATTTCATTGTTATTGCTTTGTTCTTCTCTCATGTTTTTGATGTTTTCCTTATAGTGGTCAGAAGGGAAATTTGGTTATTCGATACGTGAGGCCAACACTTCATGGAGGAAAACAAAATGGAGCACATCGGTTCTGCAGTTAGATCCCAGCACATGGGTTCTTGAGTACAGCGTAAGCTCGGTGATGGAGAGTTCAAGTTTGTTGTCACTAACAATTGATCTCCTGACACACATGATGGTCCAAGCAGCAAAGAATGTAAACAGAGAGCTTTTCTGGATGTTTTCAGCCTCAGGGAAATTGTATAGTGAATTGGTATCAGAGGCTAGCACTACAATGACACCAACTTAACAATCTTTTTGTTGGTTCCCTTTCAAGCATTGACACCTTGTCATCATCATCATCATCATCTTTTTAGGTTGTAATAGTATAGTCATGAACAACAAGTGCTTATGTAGTAGTAGTAGTAGTTGTTTCATTTCATTTTTTTGTTGGTTTACTGTTGACTTGTGGGAGAACTATAAACGCTGTCGTTTGGTTAAATACAATCCAGTGCACAGTTTGGTTCTTGCTCAAATACAAGTTTTATCCCATTTGGTTTGGTTCAGTTACATTAGATCGGTTTCCTTTTATTTTGGTTTTAGAAACAACAAAATCAATTGGTTTATAAAATATTGGTTCGGTTCGATACCTTTTCTGTAATTTTGTGAAGAAATTGTCAAGAAAAAGTGGGAAATGTTCGGTATAATGTTAAAGAATAGATTAAACCGAACTTAACCTGATTCGTACCGGTTTTCTCATAAGTCTTTGTATGCGAGAGAGAGAGAGACTTATACTAATAAGTTTGTTGGATCAGGAACAGAGAGAATCGCTTCTGGGGAATTGAATCTTTTGAAACGACGATGGCGTTGTCAGCTTTGAATCAGCTCTATCTTGCCCTCGCGGATAAACCCGACCAGGTTTGTCAATTGAACCCTAGAAAAAAATGAACTCTTTTTCATCGATAGAGGTTGCAAAGATTGTTTCTTTTTGTTCAATTAGGGTTCCTCTAGTTTTTGTTCGATTTGGTCTTTATGTTACCTAAAGGATGAACCTTTAAGATTGAGGATGTGTGTTTTTCTATGAACTGAATTGTTGGGTTAAAAAAAAACTAAATCTTTGCTTGTATTTAGGAGAAGATCACACCCGAAGAGATGAGTGTCATTGCCTCTTGTCATCTCAAAGTTTTGTGGACTGCTGGGTTTGCCTCTGGTGTAGCTGGAGGTTTAGGTTGGCAAGGTTCGTACTTTTTCACCAAGTCTAGTGGAACTAGCTTTGCTTTCGATTCCTCTTGATACTTCTCTGGTGCTTTCTTTTCAGTGGCGAAAAGGGTGAAAATGCTGAGGCTTTCTCTTACAGTTTGTAAGTCTTTTTTGATTACATGCTTTTTATCATCATCTTTGATTCTCAATGTGTCATCCTCTATTCATCACCACCGCAGTACCGGCTGTGGCGGCTTTTACTGCTGCTTGGGATTGGTCAAACTCCACTACTGCAGTCTCATGCCTTGATAATATTCTTAGGCAAGATGCTACACGGATGCAGAGAGAGCTTGTCAATGTGTAAGCAGTGCTTTTGATGGATGTTTATATAATGCAATATTATCTTGTGTTGTTCTTGATTTGGCGGATTTTCTTTTCAAACTGCAGCTTAGTCAAGTACAACAGAGGTGAAGCTTGGAGATGGCAGCTTATGTCTAAGCATTTCTACCCTGAAGCTGTTTACAACGATCAGGGAGAGAAACCTCAAATGCGCTGGCGTAAAAGAAGAACTTTCACAGAACTTGCCGCTTCTTATGATGATGATGTAGATGAAGCCATATCTCAGAGAACCAACACTGGCTTACCAAACCCTCATAGTCGAAACATTTCCCATGGGTCTGATGCTTCAAAGACTAAACCAGTGCTCCAAAATGCCTCTGGAGTACTATCTAAAACTTAGTTGTTTAGTCTAAAGCCTCTGCGAATGTTTCTAATATAATAAGCTGAATCTTGTTCAGGGAAATTCGGATGGTGAAAGGGGGGATGAAGACGATGCTTTTGACAGTGTATTTGGTGGACCAGAACCAACAGAGAGCATTCCTGCTGCGAAGGTTAATGCGAAAGCTTCAAGCAAAGCGCAAACCCGCAAACAGAAAAGAGCTCAACGAAGACAGAGACGAAAAAACCGTGAAGAAGCTTCCATTAATAGTACTCCTCAGTACGAACTTGCTTAGACAAGACTTCTTGTACTGCTTGATGATTATCACGATGAAATTTGTCTTGAGTTTGTAAGCTCCATTAACTTATATACATGGCTCCAGGTTATGGAGGCTTATTATTTAATAAAGTGTTGAGGCTTTTAAGATCTTCAGGGTACCTTCTGTGAACTGTTAAGCAAGATGACGATTATGAATAATGGTGAGGCAAAACTTGGGTACATGAACTTAGCAGACAGTGTCACAACGAAGTGGACAATTCTAGTTTTGGATCTCTACTCCTCGATTGTTAGATGAAAGTACTCTTCAAGGATTCCTCTAGGCGTCCTACCAAATCCTTTAGCTACTTCCTCCATTTCCTTAAGCTTTGTGACATCTTTCCTTATCTGATCCAATCTTTTCAACACATTCGTCATCAAGCTATCTGCATCTGTGCCCTGATACACGCCTCGATAGTAAACTATGATAGTCATCCGTTGGATTTAAATGTAGGTCTAATAACTTTGTTTTCTCTTTCCTACAGGTAATGAGCTTGACGTATAACAATGCATTCATCTGACATTTTTTCATTAAAACCTAAATGAAGGACAATAGTTAATTAGTCTACTTCATCATCTTAATTTCCAAAACTTACTTTATGAACTATGTAATAAAAAAAATTCAGCTGTCAGCATTTTATTGATGAAACTATCTTTTTCAATTTCCTTTGATATTTTAGTTTGGGGTAAAAATGCTCAAACCTATTAAAAACTAAAGCAATATAGGCGTATAGAAATGTATGGTTGGTTAATTATAATTCAAGTCACGTGAAATATATTGTTGTGTGACTCCAACTCGTATTTTTTTTTGTCAACAAACGAGTGGTCCAAGATGAAATGAATATTAGTATGTTACAACATATAAGGGATGTTGAATTTGAAAATAAAATAAAATATTATATCCAAAGATTCCATTATTGTGTTTCACAAAAGAAGAAAGTGGAAAGTCTTGATGACCAAGACTGACCTACTCTTTTTCTTAAATGGTGAAGAAGATATATGGGAGACTTTTTTATTATTATTGTTTTATAATTCATCAAGTCATTATCTAAGGTTTGTTTGGTCTGGTGGGGTCTTTGAATATACAAATGTCTCAGCTTCTCTTCCGTCTCTCCAAACTCTCATCTCGGAACAACAATGTTCTTGTATGTAAAATCTTCTCTGTCTATTGGTTTGGATGTGTAGTAGTTATGTCTTTGTTTAACCGGATAGGCTTTTACGGAACACCAATGAGTTTGTCTACGAATATATTTTGACATCAGGAAGATTAAGGATTGGAGTGTTTTGGTAATTACTTTTTTTTTTTTTGGTTCTGGTGTCTGATTTGCTTTACTTGACAGATGAGTTCTCGTTTGTTCTCAACCAACCCGTATCTGACACTTGGCACTAGGGTCAAGGAAGTGTTGCCAGGTGGCTACAAAATAGCAGATATTCTCATGTTCGACCCTGCTGAAGAAGAGTTAGTGACGGTCCACGACAAAACAATTCCCAAAGAGCTCATGGACCAAGAAATGATCGGTGCTTCCCATGGATGGGTTTTTTTCTGTGGTCGGGACGATCGTTCCGTACGCATCAGCGACTTATACAATCCATTGGCATCCAAATCAAACCCCACCATCATTACTCTGCCTCAGCTTACTGCTCCGTCCTCTAACTACTGCAACGTGGCAATGACCTCCTCTTCCCCTCACCTTGAAGACTGTGTAGTGGCTATCAAGTTCGCAGGTGACGATCTGAGTCTGTGCAGGCCCGGTCGTGACCTTGAGTGGACTAACATCTTGACCCCTCCTAGCTTCTTGGAAAACTCAAATCTTATGTATTCCAAAAGAGACCAAAAGTTCTACTTGCCTACTCCTGGTGGTAAATACTTGTTCTCCTATCCTCTCCACTCCAAAACAGATGTTATCCCTGTGGCCTATGAGGTGGTCTACCGTGGCCATCCTGAGTTGGATCACTCCGAATGGGAGCTTTTGAGTTCGTGTACCAGGACTGAGTATCTTGTGGAGTCACCCTTTAGTGCTGAACGTTTCCTAATCAAATGGTCTTATCTCTATACACCCCTTGCTTTTGTTTTATATATGATGAGAACAGTTTTGGTTTCTTGTGCAGGTACGCACATGGATTCTACTCGTCTGTGTTGAAAGGAATTGACTACATAACAAAGAGGTTTATGGTGTTTAGAGAGGAGGAGACGACACAAGGAAGCGTCATGTGTTACACTGAGGACATTGGAGACATGTGCATTTTCCTTGCAAACAGCGAGGCTTTCTGTGTCTCTGCTAGCTCCTGCACCGGCCTCAAACCCAACTCCATATATCACATGGGACGTGGATTTGGTTTTTACGATCTCACTACTGGAAACACACATCAGTACATAGCTCCCCATGGTGCACCTAGCCTTCCTTACTGGCTTCCTCCCTTTTCTACCTAGAGGTAGTAGACTAGTTGTGTTTCATACTTTTGACCATTTTGGTTTGCTTTAGATAATGTGACTCTTGTTGCAACTTCTATACTGATGACATATATCTTTTGATATTTCAGCTTATACATATTAAATTGTTCAAGACATAGAATAATGTATTTTTTTTGTGTTGAATTGAAACTGATAGAAAAACGACAAAAGTAACAAGAGTAGCAACAGTTTACAACCAGTTGAATGATTTAGATTCATCTTTGTCTTTAACCTCCTCTGCTTCACTCTTTACAAATCTCATCCACAAAAGCTTTCATGTTCTTATCAGATGACCCACCTTCTCTACCCGCTTCAACCGCTAAACGCTTCCATTTCTCAGCGTTTTCCCTCAGCTCCACAAACCTCTCATCCATCACTACTTCCAAACACCTCCTTATCTCTCCTCTCTCCACCAACCCTTCCTCGTTCTCTCTCACCCTCACACCTGTTCTCCATAACTCCTCCAGAAGCTTCGCGCTCGTTGGTTGATCCGACCACATCGGAAACGCCACCACGGGAACTCCAATAACCAAACTCTCAAGCGTTGAACTCCACCCACAATGAGTCACAAAGCAACCTACAGCTCTGTGTCTTAAAACCTCAACCTGAGAACACCAAGACACAATCATACCAACCTCCTCGAGTTCTTGTCTTAAACCAGCAATCTTCTCAATCTCTGTCTCGTCCTCTCCTTCTGTCTTCGCTTCTCTGTTGAACTTATCAGTTATCACCCACAAGAACGGTCTTCTACCTTCTATAAGAGCCATCGCTAGCTCCTCAATCTGTTTCTTGGACAACTCAACCATTGTTCCAAAAGAAACGTAAATAACAGAGGACTCTGTTTTTGAGTCTAGCCAACGGCCATAACTACTTTGATCTCTTGACAAATCTTTAACTGATTCACTTCCAGTGAACATGTCCGAAGGTAGTAACGGACCAACGGCCACCATTCCGACACTCGGGATAGCCTTTAACGCATCTTGCTCCAGAGAATCAAACGTGTTAACGAGAATCTTCGGATTGGTTTCTTCTTTGAGAAGCTCCATGAGTTCTTGAAACGCTGCGTACGCGCCTTGGTTGGTGTTAGCAGGCGTGAGGAAAGAAGGAAGATCACGGACAGCTATAGACGAGAGGTTCGTTAGCTCGTTGTCTCCGTTGAAGTGGTTGTAATAGATGTTAAAAACCAAAGCAGGTTGGATCCAGAGAAGAGCAGAAGGGAGCTGAAACCTACTTGCCACTTTTGGAGCCCAGTTGAGAAGTAACGTGTACACCAAGAAAGTAACCGGAGAGTCACCGTTCTTATTAGCTTCGATGAACTCCGAGAGGGCTTTCTCGCCGTTGTTTACGAGGTTCACAGACCGGTTCTTACGGTCTTCATCTGTGGAGAGACCTCCTTGGTCGAAGCCGTCGGAGAAAGTGAGGAAAGAGAGGTTGTTGTCAAGGTCGCTGTGGTTAGATATCATAGAGCGGTGGAAGGCGGAGAGGCACGTGACGAAAGTGACACGTGCACCGGTGGTTCTGATGAGGCGACGAGCGAAACGGAGAGAGGGGTTCACGTGACCTTGAGCAGGGAAGGTTACGAGTAGAAAGTGTGGTGGCGCCATTGTTTGTTTTGTTTTGTTCTTGAGTCCAATACAAGAATCATTGTCTCTTGCACTGTTATATAGAGAAAGAGAGAGATGTGTAATTGAATTTTGATACTTGGTTATGTCTAATAACATGAACGGTTGAATAGAGTTCCAGTCTAAAAATAAAATTAAAAATTTTCTAAAAATTATATAAAAATTATGGTCTAAATTTTAGATATACTGCTAAATTTAGAGATTATAATTAGATAAAACTTTTAGGATTACTTTGTTATATCATTAAATATTTTTTGTTGAATATGGCCTAGAAATGATTTGAGAGGACACTACCTACAGAAAACAAAACGGTATCAGATTACTTGTGACGTTTGTGGTGACGCTCACTGGTTAAAATAGCCATTGGCCTCCTTCATGTAAAATCCAAATTTGCGTTCTGTGTGGGTGGCAGATTTGAGTTCGACGTATGAATGGAGATAAAAACATTATAAACTCTGTTTCCCCTTTACACTTGACAAATTATTGTAATTTTATTTGAAAGTAAAGATGCTAGTTACCCTTTTTAAAATAAGAATAAAATTGTAGTAAAAGTTAAAATATAGTACCATGTACTTTTACTATAAACAGAGAATGTGATAAACGCAAACAAATAATAAAAACAATTATCAGAAACATTTGGTCAGTTGTTGTTAGGATTCATGACGTATACGAGAAAACGATATATCATTATGAAGAGAAGTTCAAATGATGCACATGTTCTCGAGTCTTTTAAATCTGCGGGGGAAAGTTAAGAGATACGTCTCACTTTCCTCTATGCAATGATTGGGCTTGTGAATGAACCAAACAAAAAAAATAGTTGTATTAAGGTTATAAGGTTTAACTTTCTAAATGTAGATAACTTGTGAATCAAGCAACATATATAACCATTAACTTATATTCACATAGGTTATAGGTCATTCCTTGTTTTTGGAAGACCTGTCTTTTCTGTGACCACCAAGAATACGAGAAATTTGCAGACCTCTGCTAAAGGCTTGGTTAAAGAGCATTCTTGTCTGGAACTCAGACACAAAAGGAAACCAAGCCAAGAACGCAACCGGCGTGAAGAGAAGCAACCCCATTACGATCTCATAGCCACGTGCTAGCGTCCTAACCGATGACCATATCCCTAGATGTTGTATCAGAGGCTTACAAGCTTGTGCAATCTGGTGAAGAGGACAAACCAATGTCACAAAAGCAGACAAAACTGGAATATTAGAGACAAAAGAAGAGAAGTATACTTACAAGAAGCATTCCCCAACCAGTTGGCATGAAGGCAAGCATGCAGATGAATAAGTCTTTGATTGTTATCAGAGGAAGTGCGAGGAGAGTAATGAGAACTGTAACGAATGCGAGGAACACAAGACCCTTTATCATTCTGAATAGAAGCTGGAAACTCGTGCTGAATCTTCTCCTCCCCATGCCCAAACCCTGCAATGATCATTACACACAAGAAATCACCAAAAGTGTTTTTATAAAATTCTGCAAGAAAAACATTCATACCTTCACAATGAGTAGAAGGAATAAGATGACAAACCATGAAGCTCCATAAACCTGAAAACACCAGTTCTCATTAATCACCATTTCGAGGGAAGTAGAGTTATAAAGCTTGGCTTACCCAAAAGCTTTGGTTTTTCCTTTAAAGATACTGAGCTGATACACAAGTCCATACTGAAATATAAAGAAACGCAATGCCAAGAATATCTCAAGGATGATACCACGGAACCCTGAGTGTCTAAGGTGCACTAACTCCTTCTCCCACCAAGATTCCCAACTCTTCTCAGGCGGAACACCGATCCCTCCCCTGTTGTATATCCATTTGTTCCAGTCCGTCCAGTCATCAACAATCTTTTGCCACTCGAAGCCAGAGGGGTTGAACAAGAAGGGAGCAAAGAGCCATGTCACCACCATGAACCATATTGAAACAGTGATGAGAATATAAGTAACAACACCCCTATATGATTGACCAAACAGCTGATACACGAGCAGGAGAATCATGAGCTCAATGCCCTTCACGAAGTGACTACGGGAATAGAATCTATAGTTCTCAGCGAATTTGGCGTGGAACACCACAAAGCCACGGCCAGTTCCTCTGTATTCTGCGCCTCCGTGAAACAATGTCCTTCCGTAGTAATGTGTTTTTGTACCGAGTTGGAACGTGAAGAAAACAGAAGCAAGTTGTAGTTGCATCAGCACAAACTCAATCAATGCGTTATGAAACCCTCTTTCAAGTCCAATCTCCATCATCATAGGAAGAGCCATCAGAAAACCAATCTGCACAATTGATTGGGAAGCAAGAGCTGCCCCAAGAGGCTTGTTGCTACGGAAAGCTCGTTGGTTGCTCAACCCTTGTTCAAGCCCACTAAGTACTAGATATAACCGGCCGTAAAGAAACACATATACTGTAAGCACGGTTAACTGTCAAACACAAATAAAATGGCTTCAGACTTTGAGGAAAACATATAGACATCTAATGATTGTAACTCAAACTTACCATGGTACTGAAATAGAAACCAATTGTGGTGAAATAACAAGACAGCATCCGGAAGAAATCAAATCGGTGTCCCAGTCTGTACAAGTCACGGCTCAGAGTTTGCTCACCATTTCCATTGGCGATTTTGGCCTCAAACATTGAGATCTGGTTGAGACCCACATCTCTTCCTTTACCAACTTGTATATATTCATGATGAGTCACGTTTCCTTCACGCAGAGTTGAATTAAAACCTGAAAGCAGTAATCAGGTATGAGAAAATGAAAACCATATGAAGTACACTACATCATATGTATACCACCAGAGAAGATGAGATCAAGCAAGTACCTGCAAATATGTCTTCACTAAGATTGATGACTTTGGAAGCTTTGCAGATACCACCTCTGGTAAGGTGAAACAGACGATCAAAAATATCTGGATGACCGTAATGGAATCGTATCCTGGGAGCAGCAGCGAAAGAAAGAACACATTAACTTTGAATCTTTGACAATCACAATATCCAGATTTCACAACAGGGATGATACTTACTTCAAGGGACTAGCTAGCACCCTTTGCCCAATCGTTACAAAGCTGTTCTCCTGATTTGACATAAACCAAGCAAGAGAAGACACACTGGCCAGAAGAAACCACAAACATAGGAGATCAATATGTGCACTGAAACTAAACAATCTAAAAGACAGAAACTAGAACATCCAGTTAGTACCTTCCAGTGAAAATGTGCTCTCTGAGACCAAGAATAGTAGGGAATCTTACGCCTCCATGCTTAACAAGAAACTCTTGCAGCAAGTTCCTCATTTTAAAAGCTTCCTCCATATAGTTATCCTATTTTTTAAGTTTTTAGAGGTTAAGAGTCTCCCATGGTGCACATTCTCATAAGCAAAAATGAGATTTATTAGGCGTCACGTCCTAGACAAAAGAAAATTAATGCAACGAACCTGGTTCATGTCTATTGTTTGCAACCCTTCTCCACGTGTAAAAATGATAGCATGGTTCTGATTTTCCGGCTTTCCCTCTCCTAGTATAGCTGGTCCCGGAAGCTTAATCCGATAAATGAGCTGACAGAAAAGAAATATAAACTCAGTTTCTCCACAAAGTAGAAGAGTAGCATCAATATCATATGACCTCACTGCATAGGATTATAATCATCTTTGTATTCTGGAATAAACACAAGAATCCATTGGTTTGAATAGCATCAATAGTTTTTTTTCTCATTTATGTTACCTGATCGAGTGTTTGAACAGATTCAGAAGAATCCATTGGTTTGGTCTGTGGAGCAGCTTTCACAAGAGCTGAGTAATAAATCTTTTCCTCTGTCCCCTTATAACTTTCTTTATGTGTTTGCTCGACCTCATCAATATAGGCAACACGAATAGACGGATACCTGCCACAAAGGATGAAAATGCAAGTGTAACTAATGAGGCTAAGAAATTAATAACAAATCAACTGAGAAGATCAAAGGATGAAAAAGTGAGGACATTACGTTGTCATGAGTCTCAATATGTCTTTAGCACGCTGGTCACCAGATCTCTTATGAATACTGTATTGTTGGCAGGAAAGTACAAAGGTGAATTTCATATCTGCAAGTGCTTGACACTGTGCCCATAGTGACTCTCCGCTCTTTGATGCTTCTTCACTGGTTAACTCAAGAGCCTTGTAGCCTTTCAATAATTCTAGGGAAATAAAAAAGAAAGGTAGTATAAGGAATGCTTACACATTTTACAAGAATTAGAGGAAATAAGAGTGAAGATTATTACCTTCATCCTTTGCCATGTCAAGGAAGGCCTGAAGTTCCAAAGCTTTTCGATAATACATCATGCCTCGCACTTGTTGAAACAAATCATAAAAACCAGGGACAACAATATCAATAGAAAATTTCTTCCAGTTATAAAAATGAAGCAGATTTTATTCCATGAAAGTTTAAGAGAGGACACTAAAGTCTATGTACCAGTTTTAGTCAGAGTTTGGCCTCTGTAAGATGCCCATAGACGAAGCTCCTCTTCCAACTCATCTTTTGCTCTTAGTTCTTCTTCGCTGCCACATTTAACTCGTTCCAGAAAGTTTGTCCATTCATCTGATGTAAGCCATGAACTCAGCTGTTAGCTCAAACACAATGATAGCGCCATACTAGAAAAAGAAAAAACACAGAGAAAAGTGAAACCTGGGAAGATCTTCTGCAAGTAAAAAAGTATAGAGACTCCATCTTCATTTTGTTGTTGTAAACCAAATATGGAGAAAAGAACATCCTCTGAAAAATATGGTGTTAGGACCCTACGAAAAAAAAAAAGCAAAATGGGAGTTGTTAAGACATAGTAAGGCTATAGCTTTTCACATTTATTCACTGCTTGTATGAAACATGAAAATGAGAGGGCAGTTTATAGATGTATCATATGTCTGCATCCATAGATGAATGTACAAAAGATGTCCATGAAATAAGTTGAAAGTGATGGAACCTACGAGAAGGAAAGCATGTTGCGGATCTTAGGTGCAGGAGGCATGTCCATGAATAATGAATTTGAGAAGAAAGTAAGACGCCTTCTAGCTTCCAAGTTGGACGGAACATCCATAGCTGACTCCTTGACAGTAAGCAAAAGATGAAGCCTCTTGATCTGCAAAAATGACAAAAAAAAAGCAAAGCAGATAAATTACTTAGACGATCCTCATACCAAAAGATCATGTGTAATGAATACAAGAATTTTGAAGGAGGAGTCTTGCTTTTTCTTTCCAGGCTTCCTTTTGAGAGTAAACTGGGAATTGAAGTTGGCTGAAATATTTGCGCTGTTGATGAAGAGGGGTCATGACGTCGTACTTGACATAAGCTCCATTGTGGGCAGTCTCTAGTAAGCTATGGAATGAAAACTCTACATCAGAGTGCGTCAAACAAAGTGATTGATCACTCAGAAAGATGGTTCAGGCAAATGGTCTTCTTACCTTGGAACTTCTTCGTCCATTATGTCTCTAGTCACCACTTCTAACATGTTCAGCAAGACAATTACAATTTGATCCTTGTCCTCCTCTTTGTTTTGTATCTGTTGCAAGTAGAACAAGCTCAGTCATTTCCTTAAATTCATGCAAATTTTGCTAGAGATTTTCAGCATCGTAATGCTACAGGATGTACCAAATATTCGATTAGCTGAACAAACTGGCCATAAAGATCAGGAAGAGCACTCAGGTTCAGTTCTGTTATCAGTGTTTCTTTCTCGATATGTTCATCAATCTTGGCGAAGATATCATTTATGACCCTGGACAAGAACAAGTTAGAAAAAGCAATGCATTTCATCGGTTGGAACACAGGCAAGAGATTTTACAACTTACTGTCTTTCTCGTTCTCCAATAACCAAATAATTAATGAGATTCTTGAAAGAGGCATAACACTCGCTAACTGCACAAGTCATGTAGCTGTCAACAGCCAATCTCTTTTTCAGTTCACGGTCTTTTCCATTGCTGTCTTTAGCCATATCCAAAGCTATTGGGATCTATGACATTTAATCAGGAGTACATCAGCAATATAAAACGGAAAATGTAACACCCAAAGACATAAGTCATAAGATAAATCTTCACCTTACTAGCCAGTAGAAAAGGTGGCCACCGGATAAGATCCAAATCGAGGTCAGACCAATATGGCACAAGTAAAAGTTCCATTTCCCTGTACACAAATCAACAACATCACATATAACTAATCTCAGACTGAGACAAAGATGAAAATATTCCAAGCCAGACTGAACCTATCACTAATCAGATCCTCTTCTCGGAAACTACTGATTATTTTGTTCCACATTTGAGCAAACCGTGCTGCTTCTTTGTCTTTACTAGATGGGAGCTGGAAACCAAAAGAGAGCACAACTTTAAACAGAGGTCTGATTAAAAAAGTGATAATGAAAATAGCTAAACATAACAGCAGTAATGAAACCTGATCAAACTTGCGAGAGAAGGTCGCCTTAAACCCCCTTTTCTTTGTATAGTCGCTCTTATCATGTGGCACCAAGCAAGCATTAAAGGCCCCTGGTATGGACTGAAATCTTGACCTCAACATTGCAAGTGTCCGGATCTGAAGTGAAACAAACTTCTTTCAAGAGACCATCTCACTTGGTAACTAAAGAAGTGAAAGGTAAATTAAGTAGTCCTATTTGCTTCTTTTTTTTAATACAGAATGAATGCAATTATAAACCTCTCCAAGACGGCGGAAAGCTCCATTCAAACCTCCAACCAGAGTTGAAACGATAGCATACCATATTTGAGTGTCCATGAAATAAACCTGCATATAGAAGTGTGACCATAAGAATGAAAGAGAATATGGGAATGAACAATATGTTACAACTTACCAGAATAACCGGTGACCAGAGTGCAATGACGACGCCTAAGTTATTCTTGGCTGCAGAAACCAAACAAACAACGACAGAGTTGCTTAACAAAACAGCATTACACAATAAGCAAATCCCAACATTTTATTTTCCATTACCATGAGGGAAAAATTCATGCCAGCTGTAGACGGATATATGGATTCGCATTATATCTTTGGTTGGACCAACCAGAGGCTTAATCTGTTTTAAAGATGGAAAGCATGAGAAATATAAATTGATGGACTGATTTAAATGTCATCATAATCTAAGTGTGTTACTAAACATAGACATCAATACAAGAAAATGTGATAATACCTCAGCGTAAAAACTGAATGCCAGCTTTGAAATCAGAAGGACAATCCAAAACATTGTGTACCTAGAAATTATTAAGCAGTGTTGAGAGACCAACCAACATTACACTATTTCAGCCTGAGTGTGTAAAGTTTTTAGGCTCCTTACTTGAAAAGTGACAACGCGCTCTCATGCATACCCCTTCCTATGTACAGCCGAGGCTGTATCACCAACAACCATGATAAGTCCACCTTTACGGTTCAACAATTCATGGACAAACATTTAATCAAGATAAAGGCACATGGATAATTTCGTACCTGAGACCACCACATCATCAGCATCATTATCTTAAAGTCAGATCTTTCAAGATAACGTCGAATGAATGGAAACAAAAACAGCAACGCAGAAAGCATGTTCGGGGATAAGTAGATAAGAATCACCACTATGAAAAGGGAAGGTGAGTTATGGCCGTGTCCACCAAACCAATTCTTTATGGTCAGCGCAAAACCAGAAGCGTTTTTCCAGCTGTAGGCGTAAGCAACTGGCATGACTATAACCCATCCTGCAGCCGCACCAGCCTTCAAGACGTATCTGAGTTTCACATACGGCGACATGCTATGTCTTGCCTTCCAGCTAAGAGCTATGTCAAGGAGAGCTGAAATATTAAGACAAAACAGTCAGAAAACTGGAAGGAAACAGCAGAGATTTTTCAACTGCATGATGCAACATCACCTTGTGCAAGCTTTAGTACAGCTGCCGTAATGAAAATGCTCAAAACTTTTAGGAAGACATCACCCTGAAATATGCCACTCAACTCTCCGGATCCATTCCATGCAATAACAATCATTGCCTTAACAAGAAACATACATCAAACAACACAACAGGTGAAGAAAATACAATATATTTGGAAGACAAACATACTAAATACAATATGTTGGTACCTGCAAACACAGGATGTAGAAACTCCACATTCTATCAAAGCTTCTAAATATATGCCAGAAGGAGCGAATCTCAACAAAATTGACTTTTCCCATCCACCGATCTCCACTATTTGATTTTATCTGCAGTATTGTGAACATAAAACAATATATATAGATACAGAAAACTTGATTTGTTATAAACATAACATCTTAGTTAATTAGTTTACAAGTTTATGATCCAGAATTTGCAAACATAAGCAGAAGACTACATATACGACCCATTACTTAGTCTCTAATACTCATACCTCGCTGTTCTCAACTCGAAGTTCTTCAGCTGTCTGACAAAAGAAATCAGCATCAGCTCGCATAGGCCACCCTAAGCGAAAACATTGAACTGACCTGCAAAATTACAGGGACAATGGATTAAGACCACCATGAACTCCTAAGGATAGCATGAGATTCCAAATAGGTTATAAGATGATCATCAGCATTTACCAAAAGTACTCATTCAAGTCATCATAGTTTCTCCAAACAGAATGCTTTGACTTTCCATTTCTACTTCTCTTTGCTTCCTGTAATGCATAAAGATAGATTGAAGGAAAGCTCAAGAAGAAAAGATGGCCACAGATAGAATAGCTGAACCAAGTAACCTTTGCTATTGTCTTGTATATAGGAGTAACTACTTTCTGCAGGAAAGCTTCATCTTCGCCACCATAAGCTGGTTTTACATGCTCCCCTGTCATTGGACTAACACTACCAGCCAACATACCATACAACTCGAAAGCCATCTGAATATATACCCCAAAAAATCAAAATTAAACTTAAACAGCTAGGAAAATGTTATTCTTCTTCAAAGATAATCAGAAATCTGACAGACAAAATTGGATCCATACATGGTGGTATATGTAACAGAGGCATTCTGGCATGAATCTCAGATTTGCAGCTTCCCCCCAGATCAGAAGATAAAGTCCCATGTAGAGCACTTTACGTTGTTGTACCTCTTGTTGAATAGTTGGCAACCTTCATATGACAACAAGAGGATAATTAGACAGAAAGTATTATAATCTTTCTTACATATTGGTAAGTTAGTAAAGTATGAAATCTCACCAAAGGCTACTTTTCCGACCCAAATACTTGCACCACTTTTTGTAGTTTCTGAAAAGTTTCTTCATCACTATGGTCAAGGCCCGATCATCCAACTAGAGAAAATATTGCACACAATCACTAACCGTCAACCACAAACGCCTAGGCAAAGAGCTATAAGAAGACAGCAACACATCCAAGTCCAACAAAATGCATACCTTTGGTTCTTGTTCTGGTCTTGGATATTGTCGGATATGGACATTAGCAAGTAACAAGATCAAGTGCTCTCTTTGATTCGAAACATTATCTTCCTGCAATTGAAATGTTGAATAATAATCCGTAAAGACAAAACTTCAAGTCGAATAATTAAAAACATCACCTGAAAACCAAACATAGACTGAAGCCAGTCTAGAATGTCTTCGTCGATTTTCTTCTTATGATCTGCTTTCCATGGTAATCCCCTTATATTTCTAAGAGCGGATACAGCAGCTTGTATCTGCAGACCAGCATTCAAACAGATTGATTAGAGTGAAAGACAATTAAAAAAAATAGCAGCTTGTATCTGCAGACCAGCATTCAAACAGATTGATTAGAGGGAAAGACAATTAAAAAAAAATAGAACAGTAAGGTTAGCAGGTGGATAAACCTCAGGCAATCTCATTATAGCCTGATTCTGACTATCAGGGTCGAGGGGAAGTATATTGTAAGGCTTGTAAATCTGTGTTTTCTCTTCCACCTTATTGTGTTGTTGCAAAATCTACCGTAGAATAAAAGAGATGATCAGAAACAGATGTTGATAATCCATACCACACGAGTATCAAGAAGATCAATATTACATTGCAGAATATCTACTATCAGCTTCACCTGTATAGGCACTGGAATATCTTCTGTCTGGTTAACAGCCTTCAAGACCTCAAAGAGAACGGCAGCAGTTTGGTAGGCCTTTGTAAGTTGAGCACTAAAGGTAAAAGTATGAATGGAAAACGCAGTAAGAAGATAACGATTGTAAGAAAAACCTCAAATTTGAAGAAGTCAAAACACAAACCGGTCAGCTTTATCAGCAGCATTTAGCAAAGCCTGGATGTACTTCTTGTAGTAGTGTTGATAAAAGCTCTGCATTTCACGCGCATCACTCTTTTGCCTTCCTGCCAAAGTTGTTTCATTCTCCTAGTAAATCAAAAAACATAAACGGCATGAGTTTAACACTTAACACAAACATGTTAGTGAACCATAGTGTTGACATTCATTCACCCTTTCTAATCTTTGAAGAAGAGCAGTCTTAAACTGGCGAACACCACGTCCACTTGATGTCGGATCAAGCCTATGCGCCTTCTCAAATGCGTAAAATCGACCTGGTATGATAACATCATCAAGCCACAGTTCTGTTACACAATATAAGTAGTCAACTTTCATTAATCACAACCAAGCCAACTCACATAGGTAAGCAACTCGTGGGTTGCTAGCTTCAACTTCATTAGCCACACGAAGAATGGGAGCAATCTCCACTAAAGAAGATGGAACCACTTCACTATCAAGCATAGCCTCTCCGAGACTACCAACGGTCTGAGTCCGTTGAATCGGCCTGTGCGGCCGAGACGGACCAATCTCCCTTCTTTGAGACATCTTCTGACGATCAATCTGAGCTAATGAAAACACACAAACATGAGCAATAAAAAGAGACAAGAGTCAAAATTAAATAATCCTAAATAGTAAGATGTTAACTTTAATTGGTAAGCAAACTTTCGATTCATCTTTGCAAAAGCTTTAATCACTATACACCGAGTATTAAGCACAAAAAGTTGTCTTCCTTTTTGAAAAGAATAAAAGCTGCAAATGGTGTAAAGCACAAACCTTTATCACGAATTTCAACTACCCAATTCGACAATCCATTAGCCAAAAACTCAAAGAGATTTTTCTGGTATAAAACATAAAAAAGTTTTTAGCTTTATGAAGCTTACAACAATCTAAGACGGTAAATAGAAAGATAAGAAGAAAGACCTAGAAGATGGATCATCATGGTCTCACTCTAAAAGTCAAGTCAAAAACAGTGAAAGTGGAATTTTTTTAAACCAGAAATCGGATAAGTGCAACCCACAACCAGACAAGGACAATCAACATCGAAAAACAGTGAAAAGACATAGCTGAGTGATCAATCACCTGACGAGAAACAGAGGACGAAACAGAGGACCAAATACTCAAACAAGCTATCGACGAACAGAAGTCATTCGCCGGTTAAACGGGTCTCCGGCGACGTGAGTCGACTAGAGAGAGAGGAGGAGGAGGAGGAGAGGGGAGACGGAGAGAACGTCGGAGAGGAAAGCAACGGCTTCAAGTGAGGCGCCAAATTTCTATATTAGGTAGACCTTTCCTTTTTTGCAGTCTTTCATTTCAACCAATAATAATTCGCCACGTCATCGATACTTAATTACGTTTTTATTTTGGAAGCTGCTGATCAGTCGTTTTCCTTTTATTATTTTCGTATGTGTAAGAGTATTATTCGAAAAGTCAAATGAATAACATTACGTCCAAAACATGAATATGTCACAATTTTGTATTCTCTTGGATAAAACATTAATATAAGAAATTAGAAGTTTATTTAATTGAATCATGGATTATACTATATTAGATGAATTATTATTATTATTAAATATGTTTATTAGTTTTTTATTGTGAGATGTGATTTCTCCGTGACCCCTCAATTTTGAGCAAGTGTGTTTGTTGGACTCATCAAACTTAATTTTCTTTCAAATTTTCTATATATTTATCTATATATGATCATGTATTTAGAAGAAAACTGATCATAGCGACTATAAACATTTATTCTTCCTAGTCATTATTCAATAACTGTGGTGGGTGTGAAGTACTATTCTCCCTAATGCACACATTTTTTCTTCTTTTTGTTAATTAAAACTAAAGAATAAATTGACTCTTTTTCTTCCCACTAGATATTTTCACTTAGTAGTGTATACTTTATATCATTTTTTCTTATACAAATAGCTTTCTCTAAAGAAGTACCATATATAAAAATAAAACTACATATCCTCATTTTCTAGTTGGCAAAATAAAACTATATTCATATGCATAGATAAATCGATTCTAAAGATATGCATAAATATATGGTGACGAAGGCTTAACTAACATGCTGACGTTTTGTTTCTCTTGTTTAACACGGTCTCACGTCATTTGATTCATTTCCTGTTTAAATTCTTTTATTGATCAGTTACGTTGTTAAAAAAAAACTTTTATTAATCAAGAATCAAATTGTTGATTAAATTACAAATGAATTTTATAAAGAAAGGAATTGTACATTATCTAACAAGCAACAACAATCTTTCATTCACATAATTTACCAAAAAAACTAATGAATCACACACACATATATATATAAATATATATATGATTTGTAATTTAGCTTCCTAGTGGTGGTGACGAAGGAGAAGCAAGAGAAGAAGATCCCATGGAAGAAGGAGACATCTCGCCACCTGCAGGCATATCCTGAAGAACCGCCAGAATCCGGTTGATGCTCATGGATCTCGCTGACCGGAAACTATGAACTCTATTCATAGTCTTTGACTTAGAGAAAACACTCGAAGATTTAGAGAGTATGAGATACACAAGAGCTTGAACCAGAGCAAAAATACTCACTTTCATTAGCATATCTTCCAAGCTTCCTTCCATTAATGATATTAAGATTTAAACACAAGAACTATATATATATATTGCTCTGTTAATTTCTGTTGTTGTTGTTGCTCTTCCCTTGAGATGGATCAATGAGTTAGAGATTTAAGTTTTTATCAGGCAAAGTGGCTTGTTTAAATAGGGCTCGAAACAAGAGATAGCCTTATTTGACCAGAGGCAAGATCATCGAAGCAACGGAGTAAATTAAAATAGATGTAATTGCCATTAGAACTTCCAATCTTATCTGGTCAAAGGAGACGTGAAGTCTTTTGCTTAAATAATATTATAGACAAAATGATATGTACAAGAGACAAAATTAAAGTTCAAGATTTTATCTTCGGAAACAAAATGACAAAGATCATGTTGTATTATTTTTTTTTTTTTTTTTTTTTGTTGTTGTAGTATTTAGTTAGGGCATGTGCTTCATTCTCAACCTAATGTATCAATATAACTCACATGCATGCACTGACGCAGATGATGGGCATGAAAATACGTGCGTGCGTACGTAAGAGCCAAGACACAAATAAAGGTTTATTAAAAAACTTTTTTTTTTTACTTTTTGTTTGGAAAAAAAAAAACTAAAAATGCATCAACCGTAAGTTGTCATGTGTCAATGGAGTCCGCAAACAGTGCAAACAACCCAAAAAACATTTTTTTATTTTGGCTTCAGAATGAACGGTTTTTTAAAAAGAATGAGTCCCCTCCCCACTAAGAGACCCACTAAATATTGCGGTAAAGATGCTCTAAGATATAACCGCATATATATATAAAACGTGAACGAATTAAAGTTTTGGTTTCGTTATATCTATATTTATGTTATTGTATTCTTTTCAAACAAAAATATGAACTTGAATTTTTTTGTGTAAGATTATAAAAGTTCTGCTGATATTTTTAAAAGTCTATTAACATTTAATAGTGAAAAAGTTTATGTAAAACTGAAAATGGTTTTACAAAATTTGTTATCAAAAGTTTGTTAGATACCTAGAACTAGGCCTAGTGCGTTTGGATACACATGGTCGAGTATTTTAGATTTTCAGATATTTCAATATAAGAGTTTAGAACCGGTTCAGATATTTTTACGGTTCAGATATTTTCAGAATAATAAGTTGAGCTGGAACGGGAGTTTCTCTTCAATTTTATGTCCTCACATTAAACAAGTTAAGCTAATGAATAACCTTGATTAGCAATAATCAATATTATCAGCTACACTCTCCTAATACAAGGCTTGTCAATCTAGTTACTTCAAGTGATCTAGAGAATCAACAATCAATAAGCATCAATATCAGTCTTTAAGAGTAGACCTCACTGCACGTTGATGTCCTGATGGATTCCTCATAATGTTTCTGCACCGTTCCTGCCTTAATTTAACGGTATTACTTCCCGTCATCAAATCATCCTTCGCCGATAAACTCTTCATCCTTAGACACAACTTCATGTGTGAATGCATCTTCTCGGGTTTGAATGACTTCCCACATTGCCTATATATCATGACTACGTCAATCGTAATAATATTATTCAAGTGATGAAAAGATAGTGAGACTTACGAGCATAGTGGAGCTATACAAGGCTTGCTTGAACCCACCTTTGGTTTACAAAATTCAATTGTGTCTTTCATCTTTATGGCATTCCATGCCCCTTCAAAGCTTTTTCTATAGAGTGATTTAGTGAACTACCCATATTTGAAGCTCAAATTAGCAAAATACCATTGATTGGATATGAGGGACACTGACACAACAATTTGGTAAGAAAATGCCGAGAATGCCCTTTCTCTTTCTTCTCATTAACACGAAGCGTAAAAACATTTGTTAACATATAACACTTCTGTTAACGTCTACAATATTTGTTAACAGCCAACACATTTATTTCCGCGAAGCGTAAAAATAATTGTTAACAGTTAACACTTCTGTTAACGTCTACAATATTTGTTAACAGCGAACACATTTATTAACGCGAAGCGTAAAAATAATTGTTAACAACTAACACTTCTGTTAACGTCTACAATATTTGTTAACCGCTAACACGACGTCGAATCTAAAACCCAGAAAATTGATATCATCAAAAATTGAGGATTCAAATTCACTTATGAAAAAAATAATGAAATTTAAAATTTAATTGTATATAGAATGATAGAGATTTGTAAAATAATTAGGGATTGGAGAAAAAAAAAAGGTGAAAAATTTGAGGATTCAAAGCCACTTATGAAAAAAATAATGAAATTTAAATTTTAATTGTATATAGAATGATAGAGATTTGTAAAATAATTAAGGATTGAAGAGAAAAAAGAAAAGGGGGAAGTCAAAGAGAGGAGAGAGAGTGTGGAGAAGGGCAAAATGGTCCAAACGAAAGTGATTATCCCATCAATGGCAAGTCTCTAATTATAGGTGACAAATAGGACACTTTATGCAAATAACTTTTTTCTATAACCGAAAATAACACGTTACACAAATTATTAATATAATGTAATGATCGTATATTATATAATTATAGCTTGAGAGCGCCAATGATATGAGAACCAATAAGCTAAAAAGTAAGGATTTCTAGTTTAATATATACACCAAAGATTAGTCCCAATCATATGTGGTATTACCAGCTAAAAAGTAACATATTTAAAGATTTAAATAATTCACTAATTAGTTAACTGATTAATTAGTAATACTTTGGAGCGTACCGAGCATTGTGCTGTTGGTATTGGAATCTGTGTTCAGACTTATTCAAAGGCATTAAAACGGCGTCGTTTGTGTCAAAACCACCGCACTTCATCAAGTTCCTTAGCACTTGCGAGGCACGCACGCCAGAATAGCTCTTACCTTTGATGAAACTCGAAGACGACGTCGTTGACGATACACTGGGTCGACCCGACTCTGTATTGTTACCCGACCCGTCTCTTTCACCGGATACTTTTTTCTTAAGAACAATCGTTTCTTCTTCGTTTGTGGTGGATTCATCGGTGACCGTCGACGTTGTGGCCGTCGAACGCTGAGAGCAGAAGACCGGAGACTCTTTTTGGATAAACTCCGACGTTAATTTAGGCTTCAGTAGCTTTTCTTTAGCGTCATTTCCGCCGTCACCATCGTTTCTTGTCTTCCACGTTTTCTTTTCCGTCTCTGTTTTAAAAAAACCCTAACCCTAAATTAACCTAAATTAATAGAAAATAGTGATAATTTACATGACATACCATCCTTTGGAGTGCTTAGATGAATCTCAGATCCTTTGAGGACGTATTCATTATCGGAGATGGGAGTAATAAGATCGTCATCCACTAAATCTTGCCACACATATCCATTCTTATACCTCCTGTTACATTATATAAATCGATAAATGTCGTAATTATTGATAGAAAATGTTAAAATTCAATATATTTACTTATTACTTTTACCTTTTACACGACCAGCAATATTGGTCTGGCATCGCACTCCCTCGTGCACCTGCTAACCATCGCTTCACATCTGCGTTTCTAACACAATTTTAGATGAGACTGATCGAGATAAAGAGAAGAAAGATCAATCACTAACCTCGAAGAAAGACACCATTACGGGAGAGATGATGAACAGACAAGAGATGAGGCTGGTCAACGTGACCAGAACGGCTGCTAAGGAAGTAGACTAGTTTCACTCTTCTTACTTCTTCTCCAATATTACTTTCCATCTCCCTTTTCTGTCTTAGATTTTATTCCTTGTTGGGGTCTTTTGCAAAAGAACTTGTATAAGCCAAAGGTACTTAGATTTTAAACAATAAGAAAAAAACTCTCAAATAGTTTCATTTATCTGCTTTTCAGACAACAAAGTGACAAGAGATCGGACTAAAAACATGCACAAGGGCTTCTTTTTCTTCTTTTGTAAACCTTATAACCCTTTTAAATTGATTTTTCGAGAGGAAAGTTTAGTTTATTCCATGAATTTTGAATGCATAATAAAATATTTAGCTAGAGACAAAAACAAGGCATGTTTGTGGTGACAAAACCAAACATATGCATAGATAGAGGCGAAAAGGCTTTGCGGATTAACGGAAACTGCATATGTATCGTTCGAGTCTAATAATCAAACATAGGGTTTCGAGATCACTCACCTATTGTTTTGCTTCCATGGTAAAATATATTTTGTGGTAAGTTCTCTCTCTTTAACCCCTTTTAATGTTACCTTAAGGCCTTAAAATCTGAAAATGCAGAAAATATCTTTATGAAAGAAAAAGGTTTTGGTAAGAAGAGATCTTGTAGGAGAGATTGATGGATTATGGTTAAAGACTTAATTAAAGTGGTCTTATTAGTCTTTGTAAATCTAAAGATAGAAAGAAGAGAAAGTCCTCTTAGCAGATTTATCGTGATTTAGCAACTTAACATATGCATACCTACCACCTTTGATAAAATTTATTTTGTATACATACGCAGAATATTTGTGTATTATACGAGATTTTTAAATATCGAACTTTTAATTTTTACCATAATCACAAATCAGAAGACAAATGGCATAAACTAATCCCGATTTTTTTGAATTGTAGTCTAATTAGGGAAATGTTGAGTAGCTATGGATAAGTAATATGATACGGATAAACTAAAATACATATATTTTGTTTCGAAAAAGAAGAAATAAAAATAAAAATGAAGATATACGAACTAGGACGATAAAATATTATCTCATTTGAAGTTTTTGAACTATCCCTTTACATGAATATATACTTGGCGTTGATAAAAGGGAATATATACACTTTCCTTTTATAGATTTTTGACCAGGACTAGCAATTATGTACACTATTTTCCTTCTAATAATTATATTCATACTTTTCTGGTATTCTGTTCAGTTTGAGACTTTGAATTGAGAGCTAGTCTTTCAGAAAAGATTGTTTCGCATAATACTTTTCCTGTATTCTAACTTTCTATAAGTTCTACCATGAGGAAAATCATATATATACGTAAATAATCATCAATATACATCTTTCCAAAAACAAACCTTTTCCCATATATAAGACTAGCTAGTTTTTAAACAATAACTAAGAGCATCATTAACCCAATAACTAATACCATTATATATTAATATTTCATTATTATTATTTTTGTGTTGTTGAAGTGATAACACAATTATATCCGAGGTAAGAATATTATATAACGGAATGAACAAAAATATTGTTTTCGAGCAAAGTAAATTAATCGTTTCACAATGAGAAAAATCGAATTCTCCAAACTGAATACAATTACATTTTTCAAGATCCTTCACATTCATTCTGGCTAATTAAATAAAAGACACAGATTCAACGACCATATATGTATAATACAACTCTCATTACCTGTGGATTCCATATTGGTGGTGCTCCTCTTCTTCATCATCCCCATCATCTTCGTACATAGACTTCATAAATGGCTCAGCATCATGAGTCGTCTTTGGCACACCTCCAAGAGATTCTTGATTGTTACCGACAACACCTCCTGCGATTGCTCCAACACCAGTTGTTGCGGCTGCTGCTGCGGCTTGTCTGTTAACGGCAGAGAATTGTTGAATGACTAGAACCGAAGCATGCATTGTGAAATTCGAAGAAGCTAGTGTGTCCCCTATTGTCCCTAGCTCAGGACTACTGCTCCAATCGTTTAAACCGGCTGTCACGGGAGAGTCTGAGTTGTATCCTCTTCCGACAACGTAAAGATCATACGAGTTATTGTCTTCCATTTCTCTGATGGTAGATATTGTGTCTTGACCATCGTTAACCACCTTTTCGATATATTTCACGGAAGAATCGTTCATAGTCTTGAAGTTGAACTCATAGATGCACTCGTCGTCTACTTGTTTCTCCCTCTCGTACTCGGCCGCAACTTTCCCGGCCGAGACTAGAGCTTCGCGTCCCGGGACGAATCTTACTACTGTGAGATTGATCAGGTGTTGTCCGACCATTCTCCATGCGTATGATAACGCTTCCCGGTCGTCTGGACCTCCCACGAAGAGCATTGCTACTCCTCTCTTTGTGGGTTCGCCATGGAACGACTCGGACCGTACCATGGCCATGCCACGGTCGACTAAAATCCCGACCGAGCAAGGCGCATGGATCAAAACGTTTTGGTTGATGTCTGCGTGAGACGAGTTTCCTTCTCCCATCCGACCGTCCGGTGTCAAGTGTTTGTGGTAAGGCAATATGATGAAACAAACTCGCTTGTCTTCAGCTAAAGCGCATATGTCTTCGTGCATTGTCGTGTAAGGAGAAACTGCGGTGATGGTCTGAACCGTCATAGCGTCGTTGTTCACTTCCATAGCTTCAAAGCTCTCAGCTATTTGGTCGGACTCTGCTCTGACTCTGTCCGAGAAGTTAGCTTTAGGTTTGCATTCGTCGTTCATGATTAGCAATGAGGCAGTGGTTCGACCAGTGAGCTCCACGAGGTGAATGGCAAAGACATTGAGAGGTGATTGTTTGGTGGGGTTTGAGACTTGTAAGAGGTTGGTGACCCCAGAGACGTTTGGGAGAATATGGACGCAAGCTAAGACGCGAAACTCTGTTTCTCCTTTGATCTTTTGGACGGTACGATGCTTGTAATGAACCAGTCTTTTCTTGGGCTTGTATGCAACTGCGAGAAGTGGCTCGACCACTAGTGACATTACTAGAAGTGCGATCGTCATATGAGTGTACATTGGACTATCCAGTGCCTAACAATTGTAACAAAATAAAATTAGACTATGTTTCAAAATAAAATATAGTCTACTATATTGCACGATAATGAATATAAATAGTAAACGATGTGTATATATACTAGTTATCTATCATTCATATCTTATCTGTAGACGCATATGGCCACAATGTGCAACAAAATAAAGTTAGATGGAATATTGATTAATACCTTGGTATCACGACCAGCATTAAGGACGACAAGTGATAATGTTCCCTTGGTATTCATAAGAGCTCCGATAGCAAGAGCGTCACGAGTAGGCATTTTCATGAATAAAGAGACGACCACAGTGGTCACGATTTTTACTAAGAAGGAAGAGCAAATGACTAAAACCATAATGAACTTGTCAGTGGACTTGAACATGTAACCAATATCAGCTCGTAACCCACAAATGATATAGAAGAGGGGCATGAGTATTCCGGAGAGGAAGTCATGGAGCTTCTCCTCGATCATGTTACGTATGATGTGGTCGTGTGGGATGGAGAGACCGAACAGGAAGGCCCCAGTTATGGAGTGAACGCCACATGCGTCCGTGATCAGCCCACATAGGACCACACCTCCTAAAATGAACCAAACGTGGGTGTCTCCAACTTGACCTGCCTTTACGGTTTTGGCGAAGATCCATGTAATTCCGGGACGGATCACATAGATGCAAAGGAGGACGAATATGAAAGTGGTCAAAATCACCCACGGCATCATATTGTTCCATGTCCCTTTTAAAAAAAAATATTATCAATTATAATTCTTGCATTAATCGTACTATGCATTTTTTTTAATTACGAGGAATTTCGGACGAAAACCCTAATTCCTCTAGGCACTACACATTTTTTCGTTATATAATTAAGAGAAAAGTTCACCTGCTTTGCTAAAAGAAGCGAACGCGAAAACAAGGAGAACCCAAGTGCACAAATCAGTGATAATGGCTGCACACATGGCCGTGCGGCCCATGTCAGACCGCAACAGTTTGAGATCCGCAAGGACCCTAGCGAGGTCAGGGAAGTTTGTACAGGCTAGCGCAAGGGACCAGAAGACACAACCAGAGACGATCTTGTCTTTCTCGCCATTTCCAGGAAGGTAGTAGAGGTAAACACCAACGGGCAAGGCAACGAAAAGTCCAGCAAAGGCGATGATGACCGGTCTGATCTCAGTGATCCGCACCATCCTCAAATCCATCCCTAGACCAAGGAGAAAAATATTGTAGACAAGAGCTAAGTTTGCGAATGTCTCAAGAACCATTGTGAATCTGTAAGGGAATACATGCTCGACTATAAACTTTGTGTTCCCTAGCACACTTGGGCTAAACAATAACCCACACTGCAAACACAAATGGAATAACGTCATTGCTAAAAAGACAAATAAAACATTATTTTTAAAAAATTATGTAGCAAATACGCACGAGGATCTGAGCTACAAAAGGAGGAAGATAAAGAGGTCGGGTTAGGTAGTAGATGACGCGGTAGCTAAGGTTGGCTACAAAGAGCTGCGTGATGAAGAAAGGCAAGGAAGATGCGAGAGTGCTTCCGCTCTCCCATCCCTTTTGTTCTCTCTTCTCAAAGAGAAGAGATTGATCGTAACACACAATTTTTCCATAACGAGATTCGTCAACCTGATAGAGAGGGCTCGTCGCATTTCCTGGGAGTCCCGAAGTCATCTTGTCCTCACGATGGCTTGTCGGAATCTCCCACAAACGACGGTACTCTCCGTCTGAAACCTACCAACGTTTCTTTTTTTTTTTTAAACCCAACGTTTAGTTCATATATAGCTATGTGTTAACTGCATGAACAGCTAAAATAACAACCTCATTTCCTACGTTCTTTCTTTCAAAACGTGATGGCTAATTATAGCTGATATACTATTAGTTGTTATTGAGGAGATGATTACCATTCGTTTTTTAAATTGAACTTATCAGAATTATTTATGCTTTAAAAGGCTGGTTGTAAACAAACACTTGATTCAACAAATTCTTTTCTGAGTTTTAATTGTGTAACACACTTACAGTTGCGATTCTGGTTTTATTTTGTAACGAATCATCTTAATTTAGTTTAATATGTTGAATTAAATTACGATTACGAATCTATGAGTGAAATAATCTCTCTAGAATACATACAACGTACGTTGTGTTAGGCAAATTCTTTGTTTAAACTTTTGGGTAACAAAATAATGAAAATATTTAATTTTCACACACATTAAGTTAAATAAAATTGGAAACAAGTTAAACTACAAAGTTTTTAAATAAAATAAAATGCTAACAAAAGTAGTTGAAAATAAGAGTCGAATATATAATTGTTAACAAAAGTTAACCCCTTTGGTTTTGCTTTTGGCACTTATGGATTGTAAATGTCACACATTGAAGTTTCAGGGGTTTTAACAAATAATAAAAAGTTATGGGGTTAAAGTTGAAACCTACATTATTTACCGATTGTGACCAAAAATGTCGAATACTTTTGATACTTTCTCTTTTGTGTTCTCTCACGAGACAGAACTTCAACAAGATCCCTCTAAGTTACTGTAATATCCAAAATCTCCAGGTATGTCTCTGTCTATCTGTCGATTCCTAAAGTCTCAAACTTTGAGTTATATATAGTATTCATTCATCTTCCACGGCGCTGCTCGTCTCTCCTCCACTTCAACTGTTTCAATACTTTCTATGGCTAATTCATTGGAAAAAAGTCGAAAGTTTATCAATTTTCCGTTTGGTTGTTCTAGGGTTTTCAGAATCAGATGAAACTAGTATGATCCTGAGTGAAAATTAGTTATATTTTTGCAGAAAGATATGATCTTTATGCTGAAGAGATGATGTGTGCTTGTGCAGGAACTCTGATTCCTTGATGTTGTGGTCTGGAGTTTCAACAGTTGTGTGAGCTGTTGAAGAAAGTTTCGAGGTTTATTATTATCATGAGTGTAAGATGGCCAAGAGTGTTAACGCCAACACTTCTTTCTCAAATCCTAAAGAAGCAAAAGAGCCCTATAACAGCACTTCGTCTTTTCGACCAAGCAAAAGAGAGGTTCCCGAGTTACAACGGTCACAACGGCTCCGTGTATGCCACCATGATTAGCATCCTTGGCAAGTCCAATCGTATACTGGAAATGAAGTATGTCATAGAGAAGATGAAGGAAGATTCTTGTGAGTGTAAAGATATGGTTTTTGCATCGGCTATTAAAACATTCTCCAGAGATGGAAGGCTAGACGATGCCATATCTCTCTTCAAGAGCCTCCATAAGTTCAACTGTGTGAATTGGACTCTTTCTTTTGATACTCTTTTGCAGGAGATGGTTAAAGAGTCGGAGCTCGAAGCTGCTTGTCACATATTCAGAAAGTATTGTTATGGGTGGGAGGTGAGTTCTAGAATAACGGCTTTGAATTTGCTTATGAAAGTTCTTTGCCAGGTCAAGCGCTCTGACCTAGCTTCTCATGTCTTTCAAGAGATGAACTACCAGGGTTGTTATCCCGACAGAGACAGCTACAGGATTTTGATGAAAGGGTTTTGTCTTGAGGGGAAACTTCATGAAGCAACCCATTTGTTGTATTCCATGTTCTGGAGGATCTCGCAGAAAGGTTCAGGTGAGGACATTGTGGTTTACAGGATTCTGTTGGATGCGTTATGTGATGCTGGGGAGGTTGATGAGGCTATTGAGATTCTTGGTAAGATCTTGAGAAAAGGACTAAAGGCTCCTAAAAGATGTTACCATCACATTGAAGCTGGTCAATGGGAAGGTAGTAGTGAAGGTAGAGAACGTGTGAAACGTTTGATAACCGAGACTTTGATACGAGGTGCTATTCCCAGTTTGGATAGCTATACTGCCATGGCTACTGATCTATTCGAGGAAGGTAAGCTTGTTGAAGGTGAAGAAGTGCTTCTTGCAATGCGAAGGAAAGGCTTTGAGCCAACACCTTTTATCTATAGTGCCAAGGTTAAGGCACTGTGTAAAGCCAGGAAGCTGGAAGAAGCGGTTTCTGTAATCAATAAGGAGATGATGGAAGGTCATTGCCTTCCAACAGTTGCAGTGTATAACGTTCTTATCAAAGGCTTATGCAAGGAAGGAAAGTCAATAGAAGCTGTTGGATATCTCAAAATAATGTCTAAGCATGTTTCTTGTGTAGCTAATGAAGAAACATATCAAACTCTAGTGGATGGTTTGTGTAACGATGGCAAATTTGTGGAAGCGAGTCAGGTCATGGAAGAGATGTTGATAAAAAATTTCTTCCCTGGTGTTGAAACTTACAATGTGGTGATCAAAGGTCTTTGTGGTGTGGATCAGCGGTATGAAGCTGTGATGTGGTTGGAAGAAATGGTTACTCAGGATATGGTGCCTGAATCTTCTGTGTGGAAAGCTTTGGCTGAGTCTGTCTGCTTTGGTTCCGTTGATGTTGCTGAGATACTTGATCATCTAGTTAGTAGCAAATGCTAGATCATATAACTTGACGAAAAGTTTTGCATATTACACTTTAAAAGAATTTATTTTTACATTGAAAAATGATGAATTTTGCAGAATATGAAAGAATAGTTTAGATGATGAAGTCGTTTGGGATCACTGCGTTTCGAAGTATGACAATGATTCCTTCTCTGATAACATATCCTTCAGCTTCTCTGTTTCCTTCTTCAACATTGTCTCTGTTGATAATCTGTGAATCAAAAAAGATGTTACAAAACTATGGAAACTGATTATTAGTTGTACTTAGCATGAATGTTTATTACCATAACGTTTTGACCAATCCTTGCATTCTTATCTACAATGGCTCTTCTTATTCGACTCTTTTCACCAATCCCTATTCGAATCTCTTTCCTTTTTCTTCTCACATCTTCTTCCATCTGTAACACACAACTCAAAGACACATTAATGTAAGTGAATCAATCTAGCTTACGATCCAAGAAACTATGTTTATTTACCTCATAGATATTAGAACCAATGATGACTGAATCTTCCACAATCACGTCATCTCCAATTCTTGTTCTCATCCCAACCACTGATCCTCTGATGACACATCTCTATTCCATCATCCCCACAATCACGTACAAAAAGAAACATGAGCTTTTGAACAACAATGGCTGCTAGGGTTTGAAGAAGAGTTTTGTAAAATTACATCAAGAATGCAACCGTCTCCTATAATACTGTCGGTTATTACAGCTTCACCCATGGAGCTTGGAGGCAAAGACCTAGGCATTGTGTAAAGAGGACTTTGTTTGTCGTAGAATCTGCAACTACAAAAGAAGAAACCTTTACTTGAGTCACAAGTCTTCACATCTTAGACTCATTAGGGTTTCACAAAACCCCCTTCAGTTTATACCTCTTAATGCTCTCCATGTTAGCTCTATAGTAAGCTCCAACGCTCTTCACATCTTCCCAATATCCATCAAACATATGAGCTTTCACCTGAATTAAAAAACACAAAGGTCTTAAGACAAATCTAGCTTAAGATTGGTTCTTGACCTTTACCTTCATTCCTTGAGAGATCGCACCGGGAATGATCTCACTGGCCATGTCTTTCGCTTTAACCAAACATTCTCTCAGAAGCTTTACCATCTGTTCTCGACCTATCACGTAAATCCCTGTGCTTGGAACATAGCAAGAAGAAGTTCCATCACTTCTTGTTCTGCTCTCAACCTGCACTATTCACATTAGTCACCAGCTCATTCTGAATGATACATAACGTTATAGAGATATCTAACTCACGGAGATCAAATCTTGTTGACCCTTCTCGGGATTGATAGTGAACTTAGTGACGAGATTAGTGGAATCAACTTCCATGAAACCGAAGCCAGAGTCATGTTCTGTAACAGAGTTTAACCCAACAATGGTTATATCAGCTTTGCTTCTTCTATGATCTTCTATTAGTGTCTTGTAGTCCATTCTATAGAGATGATGCCCAGGAAGAACCAAGAACTCAGTCACTGGAAACTCTTCGAATACCCACAAGCATCTTCTAATCGCATCAGCAGTTCCCTTTTTGTAACACAGAGAAAAACAAAGGTTACTTAAGCAACACGGAAGAGATATAAAAACAGAGGAAATGATTTTTTGACCTAACCTGAAACCATCCTTGATCTTCAAGGCTCTGATAAGCGGCAATGACTTCAACGAACCGATCTTTCCCGAGTCCAAATCCACTATAAGCTTTAGTGAGATGTGAATTGAGAGAAGTGGAATTAAACTGAGTGATTGCATAGATCTTGGTGATGTCACTGTTGATGCAGTTGCTGATGACTGAATCAATTAGTCTATAGTTTGCTGCAATGGGAATAGCACCTTTGGATCTTGTTTTAGTCAGTGGATAAAGCTCAGAATCTGGTCCTCCTCCAAACACAATGGCAGCAACACTTTGGTTCAAAGGAAGCTGTTGAGTGTTTGAAACAGAAAGGCTTGGACATGAGCTTGGAACAAAAACTTGCTTCAAGTTATGGTCATGTCTCCATTGATTATGTTGGCTACTAGATCTTATCATAGGAAGATTGGTCATTTTGGTGGAAGATGAAGAATAATATATCTGCATTTTCGATTACAGATATGACTCCACAAGCAAAAAATGGGTTTGAGATTTGAGAATATAAGGTGTTGGTTTGGAGATTGAAACGTGTGAAGGTGGTTGTGGTGAGAACGGTCCGACATTTTCTGTTGCTGACATGATTTTTTAGCCTTTGCCTTTGCTTGTGAAGCTATGTCTTCTGACAACCTCTTTAACTTGTTCCTGTCTCTCTTTAGATTTGATTCCTACCTTCTTCTGCTTCTTTTTCTTTTTTTCGTTAATAAAGATACCTCTTGCTAATACTATATATATAAAATTATATCCGATCCAATATAATTACTTTATAAAAATGGAAGAAGGACAGGAGAAAAGAGATATAGGAAAAGCTTGAAATAGAAACTTCAGAGGTTTTGAGGAATAGTGCATGCATCACGTGAAACATGCATGTGGAAAGCTCTATTTTATAATCTTTTATGGGAAACGAATAATATTGCCGAATATTTCTGAATAGGATTGGTCAGAACTGAATTATATTAAAAGCCAGGATAGGTTTTTTGTGTTGGGTTCTCTTTAATCCTACCTTTTAAAAAACTATTCTCTAATCATACTTAAGGAATTGTACAAACTTAAACCACACAATTTCCTATCAATATTTTTCTGTGTGTTGATTGTATAAGACCTATAATTTTTTTAAGATATGTTCAGTTAAAAAAATCTAGTAAACATACGAAGAGCAAACAGTTTTTATCACAGATTTTTAGAATCGTAGAATGATAAGGGCAATATGGTAATAATTTCAAGTTGATGGCGTGGAACCGAAGGTAAGTTATGCCCTTGTCTAATCATTTGTATATTTTTGTTCTTGTCTTTTTGTCAATCTTTCAACTTAGCCTTTTATTTTGGCAAGATTCAAGCTTACTTAGCCACCTTTTAGCTTTCGTAGTTGCGAATCCAAACGTACGTATAAATTATATTAGGGTTACGGTTAATACATGTTTAGGGTTTGAGGTTTATGTATGGTTTCATGGCCAAGAGTCATGGAAACAACTGGATCGCCTAGTAAATTGGGAATCAGATTAACATCAGTTTTTATTTTCTTAGATTAAATTATCTAACATTAGTAGTTATTAACCTCTTAAGACTCTGTTCTTTGGTACTTCTCAATCTTAAACTAAACCGAATATTATGAACAAATTCTACTGAACCGTCTGAGTATCGAAAAAAACTTTGTAAAATAAGACAAAACCGAGTGTATTTTCAATCTCAATTTTGTTGTGAGACAAAAGCAGTTATATCATCATGTTATACAATGAAGTTAACCAGCTAAAAAGAATATAAATCTTAATAAATAATTAAATATCTAATTAATTTAGTGAATGAAGATAATTATTAACTAATTAGTAAAGAAAAGATAATTATTAACTAAAGCCCACAAAAAATATTCCAAACTTACCTGCAAAGCCATCATTAGGTTTCCTCACGGATCATGATTTGTCTTGTCTGAATCAAGGCGGAAGAAGAATGAGAGCAAAGTAGAGTTTGCCATTAGAGTGGAAAGACCAGAGGCGAATGTTATCTTTTTCTTGTAGCTTGATATCTTCGACCACTTGATTCCACCCTGTAACCAAATTATAAACAGGACTCTTGCTCATGTCCCGTATCCTCAGGTTCACCTCCCATCTATGCAGCTCGTTATCAACAATAGTTGCGTCCAAGCCTTCCCCACGAAGCCCATTAAACTGTTCTTCTACGATCGTTTTCTCCTCTTCAGTTATGAAATCTTTATCAAAGATTTGACTAGAAGGCATTGAGAGACGGTCTTTATTTGCATTGAGATCAGTAGCAGTTAGGCTCTTCTCTATGATCATCTTTGGGTCGAGTCCGTTGTTGTCTCTCATAAACTTATCCAGCCAATACGGCCTTCTTGATCTCGTTCCCACGTCCATAGCATTAGCAATAGTTTTCCATAATTGAATCTTCTTACACTCTTCAGCGGTTGGCTTTGAACTCTTCAAAGCCATTAATAATTTCGCACACTCCATAACGTCTTCAGGTACCTCTTCTTTACTCTTCATTTTTTCTATCTCTCTGTGTTTTTACTTTTTTTTTTTCATTGTACAGAAGGTACTTATATATAGAAGAGCTCATAATCATCTACTCTCTTTACCAAATTTTATTAGGATTTAGTGTTTAAGTTTGTATCAAACGTTTTTAATTTTTTTTTTTAAACTATTGTGGTTTTCCTTAATGGATTAGGATTTTAACAGTCATGCACGTTATTTTCAGAGCTAAAAATTCGTAATTAAGATCTCAGGAAAAACCCTAAAAGCACCGTGAAAGTAACCCTTCTTACTTGGATGGCAAGTCATCGTTCATTAAACTTGTCAATGTGATCTTCTTCGACTTGGCTCCATTCTTGCTTGTCATCAACTCCAACAAGGCAAAAACCACTTAGGCATTGGCTCTCTCGTCCATGAAGAAGAGAAGACTCCCATTTCTAAAAGATGAACGTCTCTTGCGGTTTGTGGGCTTTTTGGTGATTCCATTGATGGGCCGTCGGCAACATTGTATGAAGTATAACAAAAGTCAAAATATTTGGTGTTGCTGAAACTTTTTTATAATACTCAATAGTTATGACGATCACGTCATTACCATGCATTGCACGATCTCCATGTAGATACTAAAAAAAAATAGGAGAAAATAAAAAGCGAATATTGAGAGAAATTAAAAACCTTAGGGGTTTAAGAATAAATTAATAAAAGTAAAACAAACGGACCTGATAAGGACTGGGAGCATAAAATATTGAAAATATAATACAGTTCTGTCTCTTTGACTTCTTCTTCCCTTGGAGAATTGAATTACAGAACACTCACAGAAGAAACAGAGACATGAAAAAAAACAATAACAAATACATTCACTTCCAGTACATTTGTCTTCGTCAACGTCGTGCTTTCCTCTCTCTGACTCCTCCTCTCACTCCTCTCATTTTTCCACATTCTCCTGTTAATCATAATCTCATATGGATTCTCGAATCATCAAAGAAGAAGACAAGGAGGCGTTGTCCTCGCTCCTCCCTGCTCCTCCGCATCGCAAGACTCAATTTTTCAGCCAACGATTCGACCATAAGCCACCGCACCATCAAATCCGCAAACACAGCCTCGAAGAGGTCCCTAGATCCTCCACCTTGGCAACCGACTCCGTCTACTTCGATTCCTCCGACGACGAATTCTCCACCGTCGGAGACAGCTTCCACGACTTAAGCAGCAGCTTCGGAGGTGAGGACTACTCCGTCGTCACGCCTCCTCCTAACGTCCTTCTCGGTGACGACCACGTCGAGCCGCTCCCGGAGTTCATCGGCGCGGGAGGCGGCGCTGGGATATTCAAGGTTCCTATACGCGCGGCGGTGCATCCCGGACGGCCACCGTGTCTGGAGCTGAGGCCGCATCCGCTTAGGGAGACGCAGACGGGGAGGTTCTTGAGGAACATCGCTTGTACGGAGACGCAGCTTTGGGCTGGTCAAGAGAACGGCGTGAGGTTCTGGAAGTTAGAAGATGCTTACGTGGCAGGGTGTGGGCTCGGCGGGAAAGTACAGCGAGGGGACGAGGATACGGCGCCGTTTCATGAGTCTGTTACTACTTCCCCCACCTTGTGTTTGGTTGCTGACCAGAGCAACAAGCTTCTGTGGAGTGGTCACAAGGATGGGAAGATCCAGGCTTGGAAGATGGATCATGAGCAGCTTTGTGTTTCTTTCAAGGAGCGAATCTCGTGGCAAGCTCATCGTGGTCCAGTGAATTCTATTGTCATTAGCTCTTACGGTTAGTTTTTTTTACTCTGATTCAGTTCTATGATTGGTTGGTTTGTCTTTTGATCATGTTTATGTTTGATGATGTAGGTGATATGTGGTCGTGTTCTGAAGGAGGTGTGATCAAGATATGGCCGTGGGATTCGTTAGAGAAATCTCTTCTGCTTAAACACGAGGAGAAACATATGGCTGCGTTGTTAGTGGAGAGGTCTGCCATTGACCTCAGGAGCCAAGTTACTGTCAATGGAACATGCAGCTTATCTTCCTCAGAAGTCAAATACTTGTTAGCTGATTCTGTAAGAGCTAAAGTGTGGGCTGTGCAGTCACTCTCATTCTCTATCTGGTAATCTTTTTCTTCTCTGACAGTGACACATTAGTATACGTTATTGATCATTCTAAGTGCAGGGATGCTCGGAATAAAGACCTTTTGAAAGTCTTTAACGTTGAGGGGCAAGTTGAGTGTTGTGTGGACATGCCGTCTGTACAAGACCAACAAGTCGAAGATGAGATGAAAATAAGGTTCTTCTCAGGTTTCAAAAAGGAGAAACCACAGGGGTTTCTACAACGGTCACGTAATGCCATAATGGGAGCTGCTGGAGCTGTACGCAGAGTGGCCTCAAGAAGTGCAGGAGCGTTTTCAGAAGATACAAGGAAGACAGAAGCTATTGTCTTAGCTGCAGATGGAACTATTTGGACAGGAAGCATGAGTGGTCAAATAGTCCAGTGGGATGGAAACGGAACCCGCTTGAAGGATGTGAATCACCATCACAAACCTGTTTTGTGCTTTTGCACTTTTGGTGATCGGATATATGTGGGTTATGCGAGCGGCTACATCCAGATCTTGGATCCTGATGGGAAGTTGATAGCAAGCTGGGTTTCACATAATGAACCTGTGATAAAGCTAGCAGCAGGTGGTGGTTTCATTTTTAGCTTGGCCAGTCATGGTGGAGTACGAGGGTGGTATGTGACGTCTCCAGGACCATTGGATAATATAATCCGAACTGATTTGTCTCAGAAGGAAACTTCTTATGCTAGACACGACGATGTTAGGATTTTGATTGGTACTTGGAATGTTGGTCAAGGACGGGCTTCACACGATGCACTTATGTCGTGGTTGGGATCTGTCACTTCAGATGTTGGTATTGTCGTTGTTGGGTTGCAAGAAGTGGAGATGGGGGCAGGTTTCCTTGCCATGTCTGCTGCTAAGGAAACGGTAACTCCTCTTGCTTAAACTTAAAGTCATGTGAGTTCTTCTCATGTTTGGGATTGTGGTTGTTAGGTTGGACTTGAAGGAAGTGCTATGGGACAATGGTGGATTGATGCAATAGGAAAAGCACTTGATGAGAAGAACACTTTCGAGCGAATGGGTTCAAGACAGTTGGCAGGACTTCTGATATCTCTTTGGTAAGTGAAACTTAACTCATGAAGTGTTTGTAAGGTCTACAACCACTTGATTATTTTACTAAAATCTGTGGCACATGTTTTTCTTCCCATGTTAAACCACTTGTGTGTTGTAATTTTTTGTGCTTAGGGCGAGGAAGGAGATTAGAACACATGTTGGAGATCTTGATGTTGCAGCAGTCCCATGTGGCTTTGGCCGTGCCATTGGCAACAAGGTAGGAGGTCTTACCTATCTCCACTTACCAAAAAATCTATTCTGTGTCTATCTATATTGAAATGTTTTGGTCACTTGCAATATATTCTTCTATGAGGAACTTGTTCTGTTTACTCTCTTTAACATAGATTAAGATCCTACTTGTCCAAACAGGGAGGTGTTGGTCTGAGAATCAGAGTTTATGATAGAATCATGTGCTTTGTGAATTGCCACTTGGCTGCACATTTGGAGGCAGTTAACCGCAGAAACGCTGATTTCAATCACATTTTTAGATTAATGATATTCTCAAGAGGACAAACTCTAAGTAACGCAGCAGCTGGTATGGTGCAGTTCCTGTTTATGTCTTGCTCACTTGGCTTATCCACATATTTATTTTGGCTGCTTTACTCTTCTGGTTTGCCATGGGCCCTCTCTCTTGCAGCTGGTGTCTCCACAGCAGCTTATACACTCAAGACTACCACTGTATGTCCTTATCATCTCACCATGATACTGAACATGTTTCTATGTTTATTCTTGGTGCTTAACATGTTTCTCTGTTTACTAGAGTCCAAGCATCGGCACTGAAGAAGTCAAATCTGATTTACCAGCAGCAGACATGATTGCATTTTTTGGCGATTTTAACTATAGGCTGTTTGGTATAACCTATGATGAAGCTAGAGACCTCATCTCGCAGCGGTCCTTTGACTGGCTCAGAGAAAGAGACCAACTTAGACAACAGATGAAGGTTGGAAAAGTCTTCCAAGGAATGCGTGAGGCATTAATCACTTTCCCTCCAACTTACAAGTTCGAAAGGAATCGCCCAGGCCTAGGAGGTAAAACATGTATATCATTACATAGGAGTTTGAGCGAGAAGTTTAGGCTTTATGTTCTGTACTCTCCAGGATATGACTCAGGGGAGAAAAGGAGAATACCTGCATGGTGTGACAGAGTTATATATAGGGACAATCAATCAAGGCCATTCTCACAGAGCAGTTTGCAGTGTCCTGTAGTTTCATCGGTTATAATGTATGGTTTCATGACCACCTTGCTCATTTCTTGTCCCTTTCTAACGTTCCGACATGTGTGTTTGACAGGTATGAAGCTTGCATGGATGTTACTGAGAGTGATCACAAACCTGTACGTTGCAAATTTCATGCGACCATAGCTCATGTTGATAAATCTGTGCGGAGACAGGAGCTGGGGAATATAATAAGGTCCAATGAGAAGATAAGATCCATATTCGAGGATCTAAAGTTTGTTCCTGAAACAACTGTGAGCACCAACAACATTGTACTTCAGAGTCAGGACACAGTCATCCTAACAATCACAAACAATTCAACCACAAGCAAAGCTATTTTTAGCATTCTCTGTGGTGGTCAGGCTATAGTTAGTGATGATGGTGAAGAGTCTGACTATACTCCACGAGGCTCCTTTGGTCTACCTCGCTGGCTTGAGGTATTACATTCTATTACAATGACAATGAAACTCAAGATTGTATGATTCTTTTTTTTTTTTTGTAGGTTTCACCAGCAGGTGGGGTAATTAAACCAGAAGGATCAGTGGATGTGAAAGTTCATCACGAAGAGTTTTACACATTGGAAGATAATGTTGATGGTACCCCACAGAATTGGTGGTGTGAAGACCCTCGAGATAAAGAAGCAGTCCTGATGGTGAACATTAGAGGAACCTGCTCAACTACATGGACAAGCCACACTATTAAAGTCCGTCACTGCTACTCAGGCAGAGTATGTCTCCTTGAACCCAAACCCACAAACCCAACAAAGAGCCTAGGCGGTTCACGTCGTCATCCCACAGATGTTATCCGTACCGGAAGTACTAGACGGGGTAAAAGCCGGTGATGAGCTCTTGTAACATTGACACTTATAACTAGATCTTTAGAGCAGAAGAATAACAAAGGCATCACAAACCAAATGCTTTTATTGATTTTGATTCTTTGGAGAATCCATTTTGTGTTAGAATTTGCTTTTAGACCATTCCTCAGGTAGCTAGTATTCAACTTTGGACTCTCCTCACTTGAATCTAAATGGTTTAAGTAGACTTGTGTAAACATTTGTTACTCTCTGATAAAAAAGCTGTTGTTATTGAGACTTAACCTCTTTCCTTATGTTTTTCAGTTTAGATTCCTCTATCCTATGCATGATCACACAGTAACACAGATGTGATTGTGACATGTCAAAGTATTGTAGTAATATATGAAATAAGATCTTGATGATATCCAAAGCCATTAAGCACAAAACTATTTGGATCATCGTTTTTGTTAATCTTTATTATATTCACTCGGTAACAATGATTAAAAGATGAAAAAACTCAATCCCCTAATAACATTTTACCATCTCACCTTGACCAAATAAAAATTTACACTTTGAATATTTGATGTTATTTGTTTAGACAACTCGTAGGTTGGATAACACCGAGATTAGTCCCAACAGCATTGAAACAGTAGGAAGTAGCAGGAGTTCCCTTGTTGTAAGTAAGTTTAATGTCTTGTAATGTGATTCCAGTGCATGAATTGGTCTTGCTGCATACCAGCTTCAACGCTTGCTGTGTCGCAGATGTTCCTTGTATGTTCTTATACGTCACTTGGCTAATCTTCACCCCCGAATGCTATATTTATATACATAAACATAAGTATCAGATCAATAATTTGATAAAACATGTATACTGGATCAGTCTGGTCGAAAGATGACATGGATATACCTCGGTAGGGCAACCTTGGTGGGTAGGACAATAGTTCTGGTCGATAATGATAGGGTTTTGGACGTTCTTCATGATTAGGTTTTGGAAGAAGACGTTCTTCACGTATCCAGTACTCTGCCTCGCCCACGACTTTATCCTCACGCCGTTTTGTGTTCCGGTGAATACGGAACTCGATAGTGTCACATTCTCTACTCCATCTTCGCTTAATGTCTTTGCCAAGCTCCCAATGCTGTAAATCATCACATAGCCATATACATAAATTCACAGCCACAGCAAAATACATTGTTACATTCATGAAAAAATTTAAATCTACTTAGACGGTTCGTTATCAAAGAGTCCACTATGTAATGTGAGTTTGTACATGTATGTAGTGAGTCTTTACGTGTATGAATTTCTAATAAACTAGACGGTGTGTATGTGGCACATACCTAACACCGTGACCTGGGCCACACTTAAGTTTAGTGATGAGGAAGTTGCGGGTGCCAGGGCCGATAGAAACACAATCATCTCCGGTCTGAATTGTGCTTCCGGTGAGTGTGATTCCTGTGGAGGCCTGAACGCCAAAACCGTCGGTGTTGGGGCTGTTCCCGGGAGCTAGTAGCTTGATGTTACGGACGGCCACATTGGTGCAACCTTTGAGGGTCATATGAGACATCTGGCTGTTCATCGATTTCACTCCACTTATGATCACGTCTTTTGCCGCGTTGAACGTTATGGACTACAATAATGCATCAAAGATTTTATGAGATCTATATATAAATACAGAATATCACTACATGTTACTCCGTATCCAAAATTCATTATTGTAAATCTTAATGTACATAGTTTTTGCTTAAGAAAAATCGTAAAGTTAGTGCGGATTGGATAAATAAATAATGAATTAATGTTAGATGACGAAAATTAAAATTATCAACTTCATGTTATAATTGGAACATGGATGCAATTGACTATTACTATTGGATAATGATTAAGGCTTGACTATTACTTATAGATAATGGTTAAGGCTATAAATAAATGGTGATCAAATGAGTAAAAGGACATTGTGAATTTTCTTCTTTCCATAAAATTAGACCATTTATAAGGATTTACTTTTAAAAGACAAATTTTAGTTTTACAAATTTTAAAAGACACAGGATTTACTTTTAAAATCTATTATTTTAAAAACTATTATTTTGAATTACTATTTCCCAATATTTTAACTAAAGTAAGCATACATGTATATTGTTGGAGAGAAAATTATATATTGAAAATATGTAAAAGATTTGATTAATATATAATAGACTTGGCCCAATCCACTTATAGCAATTGATTTTAAGTTAGAAATCCAGGAAATTCATTGTATATATATATATATATATATATATATATATATATATATATATATGATAATAGACAAGAAATGCATACCCTTACACCGGGAGGGCACTTCTGACCAGATTTCCGGCAAGCCCAAAACCCACTAGCCCGAGCGTCGAAAGTCCCACCGACAAGTGACATTTTGCTAACCCCGTGGAATAGAATCCAGTAGCCAGAGTTTCCAAACGCCCTGTAATCCGCCGGTGCAATGACGGTTCCAGCCACTTGAAACTTGAGTTTGCTCTTGCATGGCCCTTCAAACGTTACCCCCTTCACTAGAAACGTACCATAGGGAACCATCACCGTGGCTGAAACTGGCGAGACACAAGCCGCTTGCCACGCCTTGAGAAAAGCTGGAGTGGAATCCGTGACCCCGTCAGGTTTGGCCCCGAAGCTAACCACGTTGAATACCGTGGGGGAGCTGGTTGAGAGATCGATGAAGGTGAGGAGTGTGAAGACAACTGCTAATGTAATATTTGTTTTCGCCATTTTAATTAGTTCTGTGTAGTTTTAGTTTGAGTTTGTGTTTTGATTTTTGGTTTGATGCATGCATGTGTATATATATATAGTGCATGAAGGGCTCTCGTTATTGGAGTCTATGGGTACGAGTAAGTACATGTGCGCTGTCTATATGATAAGAGGTTGTTAAATTATTGTGTTGATAAAAGAGTTTACATTTCTAATCATTAGGGGCATACATCACATGGTTTGGTATCTAGTTTTTAGGAGCAACGGTCGTTGCATTAACGATAACATTTTTTGCAGATAATCGTTTTCCAATTCTATATATATTATATTATATTGGTAGTTGGTGTATGTTGCTTTTTATTATTGATGTATAAGAAAATACGTTGGGCTAAACGGTTGATTCACGATAAATATTAAAGCATAAATCGTATGCACGTTAAATCGGTAGAGAGATGAATGTCGTACGCAGCTTGTCACGTATATTTTATTTTGGCTAGTCACGTATGTACATGCACGTCACAGCCAAAATCAGTCATAACGTTAATTAATGTGAATTTTCAAAAAAAAAAAAATGTAGTAAAAATTCTATTATATATATATATATATATATATATATAGTTATATATGTGTGATTATGTGAACATACATCACCAGATAGTTAAATCACAATGACGTTTGATTAACTAGGAGTTGACCAAAACGACGTGATTAACAAGCTCGCACATTATTGAAACTAATCCAATCATATCCGTTTAATCATTCTAATCAGAACAACAGAAAAGTCAATCTTGTATACAAGCGAGCACATGTATTTATGTGTTAATTAATTTGGTAGATGATTAGAGTAAGACTGAAATTGATTAAATGATAATTAATGTGACTATAGCACTATAAAATTAGTTTAAAATTAATTATGATTATTTTATAATTAATTTTGTTGTCGTAAATAATTTGTGTAGAAGTCGATGATTTAATTTGACTATCGAATAAACAAGAGCTGATGTATATTGTTGTACCTAGGCCTGGGCGTTTTTACCCTAACCCGAAGTACCTACCTAAACCCGAACCGAATAAACCGAAACCGAATCCAAACAGTTATACAAAAATATCCGAATGGGACTCATGAGCTTAGTACTTTGGAGTTTGGGTATAAACCGAACCGAACCAAAATCCGAACCAAGATCCGAAGGTATTCGAAATCAGTAAAATATATTAGTTTTTTATATATCTTAAGATAATTTGGATATTTTATAGTATTCGAAAGATTTTTGTAGTTTGTTTTATTTGCTATTTTGAATACTTTTTAGTTAGGTTAGATCATTTAAATAATTTTTAATTAAATTTATGAATAATTTATATATATATTTTAAAAAAAAATATCAAATTTTCAAGTTCTTAAAATATATTTATGGACGAATTTAAAGATTGGTTACAATCCGATCCAAACCGAATCCGAAAGGAACCGAACCGAACCCGACCCGATAATTAGCAAAAACCGAATGGGACTTAGGAGCACAGTACCGAAAATCCGAAAATCCGAATCAACCGAACCAAAACCGATCGGGACACCGAACGCCCAGGCCTAGTTGTACCTCATATCTCACCACCACAAAGAACAAAAACTGTTTGTACAATGTAATGTTTAGTACATTCCTAAAAGTTGTTTGGCCTAATCTAATTATAAAATTTCACGACAGCATAAAGAGGTTAACACATGTTTCTATACCCAAACCATAAAAATCAAAAGAGAAGTTCTCTCGTTCGTCATCATCTTTTACAGGCCACCTGTGGCCAGTTCCATTTTCATGACCGAGAGCAGATATAGCTTTGGAAGAGTTGGTACGATGGCTCTCTCAGCAGAACATCATCTCTGCTCTTGACATATTCTCCTGCAAACATCAAATAGATTCAGTGAAACCATTTTGACAACTTTGACATAAAAAAGCAAAGGATTCAAACAACTTACTACCATACTCTTTAAGTTGTTGTGATCAAGTCACTGTCTTTCTAGGCAATTTTCCTTGAGATTGCATAGAGCAGAAGAGTGAAAAGCATCCAAGGAGATGTTGTAACCTCCACTTAATACCCTTCCTGCCCCCTTGCTTTAAACAACTGTTCCAATCACACTGACCACTTGAGAAACAGAAACTTCCTCACTAAGATAAACTCCTGAGTTCTGTGACCTACCCTACCACCAGCTAATTGGCTTCCCTTACATCCTCATCTACAAGGTAACTCTCTATTATTTCATCAACAGGATCTACAACTGTATCCGGCCTCCTACTGCCCTTGTATTTTGCATCATTGAAGAAGTCAAAAATTTCTTTATCCGCAGCTAATCCTTCTCTTTTCATTTGCTCGAATACTTCTCTAGCCTCTACGAACTTCTTCCTCTTGAAGAATCCTTTAATGAGAGCGCTATACGTGCTAGCGGAGACACTAAACCCTTTCTCCACCATTCCTTTGTACAAAAACCAAGCCTCCTTCATGTTCCTAGCCTTGCAATGGCCTCTAATAAGATTCTCATATGTCTTACTATCAGGTCCTACTTCCCGTGAACACATGTCCTTATACACGGCAGTGGCTGCCTTCAGGTTATCTCTAATGCAATACTGCTTCACAAGAGAATTATATGTGGTTGCATTAGGTGCTATACCCTTTGCCAACATCCAATTAAGAAGCTTCTCACCGTCTTCCAACATCCCATTCAAACAAAATCCATTCATTAGAACGTTGAATGTGACAATTGTAGGTTCAAGCCCTCTCCCAAGCATCTCCTTCAGAATCTCTTGAGCCTTAGCCATCTCCCCTGCTTTACAGTAGGCGTCCATTAAGGTTGTATAAGTTACAGTGTCTGGATTAAGTTGTGCAGCTTCGAATTCTCCAACAAGTTTGATTGCCTCTTCAATATTCCCTGATTTACATAGACCATTGACAATGGAATTATAAGTAAAAAGATTTGGTTGAAGACCTATTTTCCACATTTCATGGAGAAGGTCGTTTGCTGAGTCCAAGTCCCCTTCCTTACAGAGCCCATCAATTAATGTGGTGTATGTGACAACATTAGGAGTACACCCAGCCTGAATCATGTGATTGTGAACGCTAAAAGCATCTTTTATCTGCCCTGCTTTGCAATATCCATTTATAACTTCAGTGAAAGTAATGCTATCCGGTTCCAAACCCCTGCAAAGCATTTCATGGAATAGTTTACCAGCCTCCACCATGTCGCCAATATGACAAAACCCTGATATAATAGCAGTATACGTAAAAACATCTGGTGCAATATCCAGAGAGAGCATCTCATAGAAAAACTTTGATGCAGCCCGAATATTCCCTCGCTTGCAGAAACCATCAATAAGAGTTGTGTACACTACAGTGTCAGGAACTATACCCTGCCCTATCATCTCTCTAAAAGCCTCCTCTGCTTCAGCTAGCTTACAACTTCTGCAGAGCAAAAGAATAATGCTACCATAAGTATAAGAATTTGGCTTCAACCCCTTCTCTCTCATTTCTTCAATGAGCTTCCAGACCTTTTCAAGTTCCCCAAATCTACAGTATCCATTTATCACTGTACTGTAACTTACTACATCAGGGGTATATCCCTTCAACTCCATAAGAACGAGTAGATGGTGAGCTTCGCTTATCCTCCCAAGTTGACAAACATAATGAATCACAATGTTATAAGAAGCAACATTCCAACATACACCCACTTCAGGAAACTCCCTGAACACTATAATAGCCATTGCAGTTTTATCACAGTCTTTCGAAAGACGGTCAAGGTATAAGTTACAGGAATCAACAGAGAGAACCAATCCATAATTCAACATCTTCTCAAAGACTTTTCTAGCTTCACGGAGCATTCCAAACTCAAGCAGTACTTGGAAGAAAACATCGAAAACACGAGGATCCGAACCCCAGTCCTTGTAAGTATACACTAAAAAATCAAAAAACTGTACAAAGGAATCATTAACACTCAACTTCGGTCTCTCCCAGAAACTGCTTATCATAGAAAAGGCCACGTTTAAATCCTTAGACGCCACAGCTAAGTGAATGACAATGCAAAGGGCTTCAAGGGTGGAGTCTCTACGGGAACGTGCCCACTCAAAGAAGTCAAGAACCAAGTTGTAATCAGACCTAATCTTCATCAAAACCCAAACCAAGTGATCAGTCTTGAACTTGCATTCATAAGGCTTTAAGCTACGCCTCAGAGGCTCAGCTCGACGAAGCTTAATCACATTGGTGATTTGGTGGACGAGTTCAGTGTCTCTTACTGAAGGTTTCTTTGGGGAGTAATCAGGGAATGGTCTGGTGGTATCAGTTATCGTTGAGGAAGAGAGGTTACGAGCGTTGGGGATAGATTGGGAAGGCCGAAGTGAAAAGAGCTGAATGAAATTTCTCAAGGCAAAGGTAGTACCTTTCTTCATCACAGAGTATAATAGATGGCTGCTTCATCGCTCCATCACAAACCCAGAAACACGTCGCGAGCTAAGTTCATTCGCTCGCACGATTCCAAAAAACCCTAAAAAGCTGAAAACGAAGGGCACAGTGTGCAATTGAGAACGACGATCGATATGGGCATTTTGGTTAAGACGGCGTCCGGGAAAACCAAAACGGTTTATTTTGAAACTAAACCGGTTCGATGTGGATTTGAAACTCTTTAGGCCCATTACTAAGAACACCTAGGCTCATTAATGAACAAGTCTTATCCCGAGAAGAAAAGTCTAGTAGAGATGAACAACACAAAGGCCCATTACACGTACCCTACCTTGAAGTTACAACTATTTTTTTCATTGATTTTTTTATTCAACATGATAGTGGGATGAAAGCGATATAACATAAAGTACAAAGTGAATTCAACTTGTAAACGGCTAAAAGTAGCATCCATATGGGCCTGTGACTGTGGATAAGGCCGTCACGTTTTACCAGCCTTTGGGGTGTAATTCTTATTTTTAAGAAGTTTCAGGTGAATTTTGTAACTATGCTGAAGTTTGGGGGTGTGTATAGTCAACTCTTTATGAAGTTTCAGGTCAAATTTGGGAAAGTTTGTTGGCAGCTAGTCAATCACTGAAAGTAAAATTATGATTATAAATGTCCTTTTTTAATATAGAAATACAGAGTTTTCAATAAGCTCTCTCACCTTGAATAATAATACTCCCTCCGTTCCTGAAAGTAGGATTTTCTAGAATTTGCATGTTTATTAAGAACATAATTAATGTTTATGATTAACTATATTATTTATTTCTATTATGCAGTTTCCAATAACTATTGACCAATAAGATTTAAACAGTTTAAATATTTTTAATAAATGTTTCTTGAAAGTATACAATTCATTAACACTAATTAATAAAAGTACCTTAAAATTCTAGAAAATCTTATTTTGTGGAACAAAAAAAAACTCCCACAAAATCTTACTTTCGGGAACGGAGGGAGTACCTCTTAAGTAAACTAAAAAACAAAACAAATTTGACGACAAATAACAGTGGAAAATAATTAGTAGAGATCTTAATGCAACTTGTATATCTATGCATAATCTTACTCTTTAATAAATAATAAATTACTTTCTAACATCTCCTTCAACAAAACATAGAAACAAACTCTTGGACGCTCTTATCAGAACTACCTCCTTCAGAAACAGCTTCTCGAGCCAACACTTTCCACTTCTCAGCACTCCTTCTCATCTCATTCCCCTTCTCTCCTTCCATAACTTCACCCACACATCTCACAATCTCATCTCTTCTCACAAACCCATCATCTTCTGACTTAACCCTAACCCCAACCTTCCACACATCCTCCAAAAACTTAGCATTCGTTGGCTGATCCGTCCAATGAGGCATACCAATCATTGGAACTCCCAAACTCAAACCTTCTAACGTCGAGTTCCATCCACAATGTGTCAAGAAACAACCCACCGATTCATGCGCAAGAACTTCAAGCTGAGGGCTCCAGCTCACAATCAATCCCTTCTCACCCATCTCCTCTACGTAGTGTTTTGGAATCTTGTCCATCTCTGCTTCTCTCACAACCCATAAGAAGAAACATCCGCTCTGTTTCAGACCTTCTGCGAGCTCCACCATTTGATCTTCTTTTAGAATCACCAAGCTTCCGAAAGATACATAGACAACCGAGTTAGGTTGCTTTGAGTCTAGCCACTCGATGCATTCAGCAGATTTTGGAGTGAAGAGGCTGAATCCGTAGCTTTTATCTTCAGACAGTCGCTTGTCTAAATACATCGATGGAACCGTTGGTCCTATGTTCAAGACTGGCCACATGCTTTTGACCCATTTTAACAACTAAAAAATAATAATCATAAGCATAATCACATAGATCAATATATAGAATGATAGTAACAACAAGGCTAGAATACTATATTAAAAAAACAAATCTAACAATTTATATAATATTTTCCTTAAAAAGACATAGTCATGTTCCTATATATAGGTTGTTTACCTTTTCTTCCAAGTTATCGAAAGTGTTGCACAACAATATGTCGACACGGTCAATGTTGGAGAGCTGTCCGATCACAATCCTTAGCATATTAGGGTAAGAGGACGATTCGCAGATGAAAGAAGGCAAATCATTAGCCTTCAGCATAGGAAACGAAGGGAAAGATGCTAACGTCGAGTGACCATGCTTTGTAGACGGTACGGTGAACGATCCCTTGTGAACGTGGTAGTAAATAACTGAAACAAGCCAAGGTTGCGTGAAAAACACGGCACCGATTAGACCATGATCATGAGCTACATCAAGAAGCCACGGCATGGAGGAGTCGTACACGAGAACCCTAGGAGGGTTTCCCGATAGGTTCATGTCTTGTATCAACTCCGGTAAGTGTTTTCTGATGCTGGTTTGTACTCTGTCCATGTAATCATCGAGGTCTTGTAACGGGTCCTCGCCTTCTTGGAACCCGTTTGGGATGGGGAAGACAGTGATTGAGTCGTTGTTCTTTGTTTTGTAAGGGGGAGAAGGTTTGTCGGAGACGAGGATAAGAGTGGAGTTAAGACCCTTTGAGGCTAAGCGTTTGCAGAACTGGGGCATTGGAGTTAGGTGGCCTTGTCCAGGGAAAGGCAAGACGATAACATGAGATCCTTGTCTCATTTTTTCTTTTGTTCTTGGTTACTCTAGTTTGATGTGTGTGTTTGTGTGTTAGCTGTTTATATAAAGGCATAAGATTGGATTAAAATGACTTTGATTTGACTACGTCTTTGGTGAGACAACTTGTTGGACTAGAAGTCAAAAAGGTAAAGGTTCTTGGCGGCCAAGATGTGTGGAACAGAGACCAATGTCGATGATAATGCAATCCACCAATCTAATATTGACAAAATAATTTCACTTCATGTTACCATCATAGCATGTGATAAAATGTGAGTGTAACAACACTATATAAATTTACAACATATTATAGGTTCAATTTTTTTATCATCCATGAAAGAGAGAAGGACTGCATGAGCTGTATATTATTATTACTGATGTCATTGCTTACGGAATCTGGATCCAAACACTATGGGCATGATTAACTATAGTTTTTTAGGGTAAGATTTTTAGTTTTTTAAGATACGTTAAAATTGTATTTTAAATAATAGATATAAGAGGCGTTTCTTAATCGAAAAGTGTAACAAAAAAAATGAAATTATAAGTCTTGTTAAGAGTCACTGATAAACATGCTCTTAGTTTTTTTTCAGATTTTTTTTAAAAATAAAATAAAATTAAAATAAACCAATCGTGGATAGCCACGTGGCAGTGGACCCACGAAACAATGTAAGATACGGTTCTTAATGAAGAACTTTTAGAGGAGGTTCTTAGAAAAAGTGGTGGGACCCACCACTAATTTTGGTTAAGAACCCCCCAATAATCATGCTCTAACCCACATCCATCTACGTGGCTATATACTAGTGGCCAGTCACTTGTATTGTATCCCGTTAATTTTTACTTTTAATTTTTTTAAAACTGGTATACGTTTTGCATGCAAAATTTGTTACTTTGGCAACAAACCTAAACCTCGGAGATTTGATTTGCCACTTCACTCTTCGCGTTCATCGTCTCTATCTCTCTCTCTTGCTTGCCGCTTAGTCCTTAAGATTAATTATTTGCAAGCGTTGAGTTCGTTGTTGAAGATTAACGAATTGTGATCTTGACCTGCAATATCAAAGAGGTGATTCTTCGTGTAAAACTAAACCTCGGGGTCTCACCTTGTGTTTCGTTTCTTGCTCTTTATAATCTCTTTATCTACTTACCTTGCGTTCTTTGTTTTGCTAAAATGGGATTCTTGAGTCTTGACTACTATATTGAGTCTCGATTCTTCGTAAGTTATATATAACTTGTCTTGATTAACGAACTTGAAAGTTGAAATCGACTCTTTAACTTCTTGGTAGCTTCTTGCATTTGATTTAAAAACCGCGTGTGTCCCTTATGGGAGAGAAGAAGAGTCTTTATATGCTTCTGCTGATGATGAGTTAACTCTGTTTCATTCTACTACACCAGCAACAATGTCTAGTACCAAGAACATTCCAAAGCCTCCTCCTCTGCCTCGTATACCCTACCAGCGTTTTCAATCTTCTTACACAAGGAACCCTTCGAGCTCATCACGCCTTGTTCCAAAAGAAGGAGTAGAAACTTGGGATAAGCTTTTCAGAGAAGGCATTGGAGCTGATACAACTCTTCAAACCGATGACAACTATCATCTATTAGCCCATTCAACTATCCTGGTAAGTTCTTATCATGACATGAATCATGTTTTTAACTAGGCATAAGGTATATATATAAAAAGGTGTTCTCTTCTCTTCTGCAGTCTGCAGCTTCACCTGTTTTGGCCAACCTTCTTGATCAGTCCAGGGATAAAAAAGGGAGATCATACCTCAAAATCTCTGTAATGCCTTATCAACCAGTCTACATCTTCCTTCGGTTTCTCTACTCGTCCTGGTAATGTCCTGTCCTATATGTTCAAATGCTAGTTTCTCTTTTTTTTAAAGCATGCCTAATACAAAAACAAAACCTGCAGCTACGAGGAGGAAGACTTGAAGAAGTGTGTGATCCCTTTGATTATCATGTCACACGTCTACTCGGTTCCATCTCTTAAAAGAGTTTGCATAGAGTTTCTCGACCAAGGATACATCAACAAGGAGAACGTCGTTGACGTGCTCCAACTAGCACGAAGCTGCGACGCTACAAGGCTTTCCTTTCTATGCATTTCACTGATCATCAAAGACTTCGAATCTATCTCTCCAACAGAGAAATGGAAAGAGATGAGACGGTCTGATCCTCTCCTAGATCAAGAACTTGAGGCAGTTGTCGAAGCACAGAGACATAAACAAGAAAGAAGGGTTAAGCTCGAGGAGAAGAAAATGTATTTGGAAGTTTATGAAGCCATGGAAGCTCTTGTACACATATATAGACAAGGTTGTGTGACGATTGGGCCACGTGACAAACCGGTTAAAGGAAACCAAACCGTGTGTAAGTTCCGGTTTTGTAAAGGAGTTGAAGGTGCACTTCGACATTTCTTGGGATGCAAGTCTACTAGGGCTTCTTGTTCTCATTGCAAAAGGGTGTGGCAGCTTTTTCAGCTTCACGCTTGTATCTGTGGTGATTCTGATTCTTGTGAGGTCCCTCTCTGCCTGTAAGTCTCAGTTACAGGTTTACATACAAGTTCAATCTTATAGAAACAGATTGTAACAACCATTGTTTTATATCTTTGTAGGAGCTTGAAGGAGAGAATGAAGATTAGCAAGAAAGGTGGATCTAAATGGCGATTGCTTGCAGAAAAAGTTATTACAGCGAAGAACAGTCTTGGACCATTCTCTGCAAGTCTTTTTGCTTTGGTGTAAGACAGGTTTTAGTTTAGAGTCTCTGAAGTGTAAATATAAACAAGGGAAACTGATATACACTTTTTTGCTTTGGTATAAGAAGGCGCACAATAGTGGTGGTGTGATAGTCTTGTAAAGAAGGTTTTGCATCATTTTATACATTACATTTTGTGTATATATTTATTTGATTATCGTTCGTTCATAATGAACAATTACTAAACAGATATTATTAGCGCAAGGCAATTTTTGACTCCATTTCTTCTGCATTTTTTGTATCCATTTTTGGTTGAACTGTCTTAGGCCTGAGGTAAACACCTATGTATTGTAGTCCTGATGCATCGTAAGTCCCATGGAAACCACCAAACTGAGGAGATTTCCCGAGTTTAAACGAGAATTTTTCGTAGCTCGAACCAGAGGTACCAAAAGGACCATACTCACTAGTGTTGGTAGCGAATTTGAGAGACCGTATGTGAGGATTACTAGCTTCGTATTTGTAATACTCTCCACTTATTCCAGTAATATATTCGTGCGGATAGTTCAACTCTATCTGCTGGGTCCAAAATCACATGTTTTGAGTTATAAACTTATAATAACCATGTTCATGTATCAAGATGTTATATACTCATATTAAGCTATATTAGAGCACTTTCAATAGGGGGTTCTAGCTCCGAAATTCTCAAAATACATATATGTGTATGTATATATTTATATTAGTATTTAATTGTGAGATTCTTAACTTTACGGAAAAAAACTTAAAAGCTTTTTGAAAATAAATTTTAGATTGAGTTTGCCGTAAAATTAAAAACCTCACAATTAAATACTGGTATTAATATATACATAAATAAATGTATTTTGAGAACTCCTCGAGCTAGAAACCCTCTATTGTAAATTTGGTTATAGATAAAAAGAAGAGTGGAAAAATCAGACTTACTACGTCAAACATGTTGCCCAAACCTGGACCATGACGGTCGGATAAAACAAACTTTCCGTCGACCACGAACTGGAACTGAATAGACATGATACCTCCGACACCATGAGATAGAAAGATCTGAGAGAGGATGCCATTGTGAGTTCCTTCGTCCCAGTTAACAATTGTTGTGCTTCTAGCATCATGCTTCCCTACTGGTCCTACCTTCATCTTTCCTTCCATTTTTCTACGACCAGATGATCTCTAAGCTTTTAATTGATGTTATGTCTAATTTTATACATACATAACATCTTTAGATAGTTCTCTAAAGTTTGAAGTCTCAGATTGGAATATTCCTTTCCAATTTTGTTTAACTTCTTCTAGTTTCTCCAACCTTCTTTGTCATGCATGTGCTTTATTACTTTATAACTTTAGAATAGTCTTCTGAGTTTTGATATATTCCAATCTTGTTGAATCAGTCATCGGCTATAGCTTTTGAATCAAAAATAAACTATTGGGGTAATTACGAAAATAAAAACAAATAAGGGTATAAATGAAATAAACTTTATAAGAAGCAGCATATTGTAAAAGAAATCTTTCTTCGCAAGGGGATTGTCAAACAATCGAGCAGAGCCTTGCTTCTCCAGTTCTCCTGCATTCGCCGACTCACTACGGTAACTATCTTCCGTCTTCTTCCTTTCCCTCTCTGTTTCAAGCTCTACGAATTGGAATCACACTTGGAATTTCCGAGATTCAATATTTGCTTTGCTGAAATTTTCGAAATCGATCGTTGATGGATCCAAAAACCAGCTTTACTGTTCGAATATTTGTTAAAGATGGATACTTTTAGATTCTGTCAAGAAAGAGACAGAACACGCAGAAGTTAGCTATTGTTAAAGGGTTTTAGAGTAATCAGATTTTTAAGGATCAGTACTCTAGACAAGTAAAAGTTTGAAGCTTTTTAAGCTGTTCTGTTTCTCTGTTTTGAGATATGTATGAGAACCACATGATAGTTTATTGCTAGTCAATGAATTAGCTGTTTCAGAATGTTATGCATGAGATAATAATTTGTGGCGTGGAGTTGGATGTAATCGAAACTCTACCTTCTCCTTGAAGGTTTTGGACATGTTTGTAGATATAAGCTTGAATGTTGTTGTAGTTGGTGTTAGTAACACCGTGTTACTAGCTTCTTCTTTTTTTTTTTTTCTGTTGAAGCTGTCTTCTAAGCTCTGTTCACATTAAAAGTGTTTTTTTTCCAAGCTTACAATGTTTAATGGTACCCCTTTTTTTGCCTCTTGCAAATAGGTCTAAAACTAGAGTTACCACAAGATGGCGTATGAACTAACTGAGCAAAAGAGTAATACTTCCTCAACATCTATGCTTTTGCAGCTACAGTATAACGTTTTAGTGTGTTGCAGTTTGATGGGTCACATAGAGTTAGTATACAAGAACTCTTTTGGCACCAGTTTCTTTTGTTAGTTGTACTTGTAAGCGTTATTTCATTGTGGTTTCTGCGTTGTAACTCTTTAAATAAGCTGTTATCTCTTTTTTTTTTTGCAGAAGTTGGGTTAGGCCTCATTGGCTTTGGTTTATCCTTTACGTTTCTTGGTGTCATCTTGTACTTTGACAGAGGTTTGCTCGCACTTGGAAACGTGAGAATATCCCATTCTGTATCTCTAAGCTTTTTTTTGGAGTCATTCCAACATTTGAATCTGATTTGGCTTTGTGTTGTGTGTCAGTTATTTTGGTTGATAGGTGTTGGCCTTTTACTTGGTTGGCAGTCAACTTGGAGACTATTTACCAACGTTAACAACTTAAAGGTAACTACTAATGCAAATCTTTGTTAGCAGTTTCTCTTGATGAACCTTTCAATTTTTTGGGTTCATTGTTGCAGGGCACAGTCTGTTTCGTGCTTGGACTCTTTCTTATATTTGTACGTTGGCCAATCATCGGCATTATCCTTGAGTTATATGGTTGCATCGTCCTATTCGGGTGAGACCATTTTGTTTTCCACCGCACCTAACCGCTTAGTTTCTTCATACAATTACTAACGTCGCATGGTTTATCATTTGTTAGCGGATTTTGGTCAACGGTAAAGATGTTCCTTTCTCAGATTCCTTTTGTTGGATGGATGATACAGTATCCTCTCATGGTACGCAATCCTCGACCCTTGTCTCCTTCCTTTTTGCTTTCTTAACGAGCTTACGGATTTGTTCTGAACAACATCCCGTGTAACTGCCTTGTGTCCCTTTGGGGTTTAGTTAAGTTAGCCTCTCTGGGAAATAGACTTGTCATCAAATGCAGTTTCCATAGGATCAATGATCTAGAGCTCTATGAACATTTAAGGATTTCTTTTTAAACTGTTTTGTCCTTTGGTTTGTAATGTTCTTTTTACTTTTGCAGGTTCTTGAGCAACTTGTACGAGGTTCTCGTTGAAAAAGATCCTTGTCAAGTCTCATGGCTCTCTTCAAGCAAGCCTCTTTAGAAATCTATAACAATTTGTGCCTTGCAATTTAGTTTGCCTTTAGAAACAGAATCAAAACATTTTTTACCTCCAAAAAGCTTTGCTAATCGGTCGGAAACGATTAAAACATACTCTTTGAAATCTTTTAACGTGTACGAAACGAAGAAGACGAACCGATTTGAGCTGCAAGTAACCATTGATTATTCTCAAGTATTCTAGTTCCCGAGCAAATTAATTTCTTGTGTCTTCTTGTTACTGTAATTGTCTCAGTGTTAGGTGTTAACTTCTAATAGTAGATCCTAATAGACAAGTTCTCTACTTTACCCATGTTACAAACATAACATAGTCGATAACTTTCTCATTACTCTCCAACATCTGTTTTTATGTTATCAGAATTGTAAAAAAAAAAAAAAAACTTGCGTTTTAGCATTAAAAAAACATTACATGTCTTTATCAGCCCAGGCCAGCCCAGTTTCAGAAATTGGAAAGATACATTAAAACTAAGTGAGGAAGCCCATTTGGAAGGCCCATTTCCATTAAGAATAGTAGAGGAAAGGTTTCTTTGGTTTCAACGGAGAGATGAGAAACTAGTAAACATATTTGGAAAGGGAATATAGAAGATACGATTCAAAAAAGGAAATATTTGTAAAGAAAAAGGAAGCACCTACTCCTATAAATAGAGTTTGAGAGATAAACAAAATCCGAAACAAGACTTTGATACGATGATGAGTGCATGCGAAGAGCCATCACATACGAAGCTGTCTCCTCGTGGGCTACCTTTGTTACCGGAAGAGATGGTTCTAAGTTGCTTGGCCCGCGTGTCAAGATCGGTACACACTTCCTTATCGCTGGTCTCCAAGCGTCACCGTTCTCTATTGAGGACGCCTGAGTTGCACAACTTCCGAACCCTTTTGGGCTGCACAGAAAGCCTCATTTATCTATGCTTACGCATCCCTCCAGACCCATCTCCACGCTGGTTCACCCTCTCCCTAAAACCCCATGATCGGCGTCTTGTCCCAGTCCGGTCTTACGTTTTCCAGCCTCTCGAAGCATCTTCCGTGGTGGCACATGGTTGCGGGATCTACATCATGGGTGGGAGGATATGGCGAAGAGCCTCCTCCAAGGTCATGTTCCTGGATTGTCGTTCTCACACGTGGACCACTCTCCCCTCCATGGGGGTGGCTCGCTATTCAGCTGCGGCTGGTGTGGTGGACGGGAAGATATATGTATTGGGCGGGTGTGATGACCCTAAGTCCACCAAGTGGGGAGAGGTTTTCGACCCAAAGAAGCAGACTTGGGATGCCCTCCCCATGCCCCCGCCTCATCGTAGTCTTCCAGCATTGTGCGAAAGCATAGTGATAGAGGAGGAGAAGGTGGTTGCTATGAACGGGGCAGGGACATGTTTATCCTACATACCAAGTGAAAGCAAATGGAAAATAGGGAATAAGGAAACTTCCGGAGTTAATAGGTGTTGGCATGTGATTGATAATGTCGTGTATTGCAGTGAATTAGGTGGGCGGATATTGTGGTGTGAGGCACATGAATGGGAGAGGCCCGATACCGAGATGATAGAGTGGAGAGAGGTGATGGGCTTGGAGGCTCTCACGGAAACTCTCGCTGCCTCCAAGCTGGTCAACTATGGTGGACGGTTGTGGGATCAATGGGAGGCTAACAAACCGCTGATGCTAGCCGAGGGAATAGAGTTACCAGAGCTCGATGAAGTACTTCCCGGCCACAAACTCAGCAACTCTGGTCACAACATGTTGATCTTCTGGGACGTGCTTGCTCCTCATAAGTCAGAGATTTGGTGTGCGGAGGTCTCTTTGGAGAGACACAAGGAGACATGCCAGATTAGAGGAAACATTTTGTGGTCCGAACCTATCGTGACACCGGATTCTCTTCCACATCAGCTTCACTGTCATATTTTGTATACTATACCTCTCAATCTTTGAGCAAAAACTATTATGAAGGTTGGATTTGTTTTTTCTCTCTCTATTTGTTATTAAGTCTCTCACATAATCATGTTGTATTTTACAAACTCTTTGCTATGCTTTCAGATCACATTGCCATCTACTTCGTAATACAGATCTTATACTTTAATCTTGAATTATTTTTCTGTATCATTTTTTGTGTCAGATAATTTTGAAGAAGCTTCTGTCGCGTATTGCCTCAATGGCTTCATTAAATATATCCAAAAAAAGTATTTTAAAAAATGTTTTATTTCTTATCTGTTAAACAAACATCGCTACTGTAACTCTTCAATCTTGGGCCAACTCAATCTTCATAATGTAACGTGGGAAGTTAGTTTAGTTTTGGTAACAAGCCAGCCAACGATATAATGAATATATTTTGAATAAACTGTTATTTCGTACGGACATTTACTTTTTTTCAGACAAAGATCAAATTGTTTTGTTTTGTCTGAAAACATATCTGAAAAGTGCGGATTTGTCTGGGAGATGTCTCTTCGTGCTATCTTGCCCGTAGAGACATTGACCTAATCTCCGACGGAACAAGAACACAAAACATCAAACGATCAAATGTGGATTTCGAGGTTGAAGAGAGTTAGGAGAACGATTTTGGTTCTCGGCATTGCCAATTTAGCCGTCATTGTCTCCGGCGGTGTTCTGACTCTTGTCTCCAACTCAAATTGCGACAGCGTCGGCCAGCTATTTCCCCTCTACGCCGTTTGTATAGCCGCATGCGTCAAACTAGCCGCCATGGTTAAGGTCGCCACTACACAGGAACTCATGGCTATCACTATCATGGATTCTCCTACTCAGATCAGCCTCGAAAGAAAGGTTTCGTTTAAAAAAATCAAGTCTTTGATTGTCTTGAGATTCTATAGATACATTTCACTTTAGTCTTTACGTTGTGGATGTGCAGTTGAAGTATAAGACATGGCTTTGGTGGACTCGGTTTGCAATGGTAATTACTCTATTGCAATTTCTTGGTGCCACTTACCTTATGTTCCGTGTCTCCACCTTTGTTTCCCCTGATGGCTTGCCAAGACATTGCGTTTTAGGTAAACTTAAAAAGACACAAACTTTACATTGGTTTGGTTTGGTTGTCCAAAGTGACCTACTTGGGCAGTTGAAATCTTGATGGGTTTATCTATCTTCCCTCTTTGTTCTTTGACTCCCTTTATGTTGTAGCTATGTACTTGTATATATTCCCTTTGCGTGCTTAAGAATCTCTTTAGTAACTTCTTTTGCTCAGGGTTATCTCCAGACACTCGTGGATGGAAGCAAAGGCTGCAGGTTACCTTCTTGATCACTGTTTGCTTTGTTGCGTTGGCTCAATGCTTTACGGGTTCAGATATATTGCAATGGCGGTCTTTCTATGCAACTCAAGATGATGCCTGGAAAGCTCATTACCAGGAGGTCTTTGACCATGGCATTCGTGAAGTTTTGTGCTGTCTTGGTCGTCGTGAATATATGTACCTTTCTGAAAACTGATTTTCTTGTCTTTAGCAAAGACTATTTGCTCAGACTCTTGGCGAATTGATTGTTTGTCTGCTCCAGGGGTGTTATTGAGGAAGATGAAGTGTGTTCAGTTGCAAGACTGTTAGGTGATCTTGTTTCATATAGGGCATCAGGCACTGGCCATTTGGAGTTTTTGGCAGGTTAAGATGGTGTTGGTGATGCTGTTTGTGGTCTCTTGTCTCTAGTTTTCTCTGTATACCTTATCTAGTCTTTATCTATTTTCAGGCCTTGCTCTGTTGCAGAATAATAGCCAGTTTTCTGAATCATATGAGGAAGGTATGGAAGCTCCAGCATTTCATCTTCAGGAGGCTGCTACGTTTCATAAATTTGCAGAAGCTGCTTATACTGTATGCCTGAACTACATAGACTCCAAGCTCTTTTTTAGATGGTAGATATTTGTTACTGACGTGTGTGGCATTGTGCAGGGGCCACTGCTCGATGTTGGTAGAAACCCTGCCTTATTCTTGTGCACATGGATCTGTAGGCAAGGGATTTTAACACCTTGGAGCCGTAAATGGTATACTATACCTGGTTAGCTCGTTTCTATAAGTTTCCTCATTTGTCTAATGTTGATATTGAACAACTTGTACGAGATTAATGTAAGAAGTTTCCTATGCAATTATTCACAGGCGGCCTAAACTTGATGGTGATAATTGGTGGCGAGGTCATGCAGCTGCCTTTCTTAAGTTCATAGATTTTCCTGCTCATGTTCTTCTTCTAGGTCGGATTTGTAGTGTAAGTTTGTTCCATTTAGTCCTATGTTCTAACACAGATTCATAGCAGTGTTGTGTCAGAAAATATTATGTTTATTTGAAGTTGTTGCTATCTTGGGCTTCAATGCATAAGAATCTTATCTCATCTATTTGCGTAATTGTTTTGTTTATTGCAGGAGAAGTGTAAAGCAACATACTTTGTTGTAGTCTTACATTATCTAAGATGTGTTGTAATTGCTGTTCGAGGAACTGAGACTGCTGAAGACCTCATAACTGATGGTCTAGGTCGTGCTTGTTCACTAACTCCTGAAGACTTGGAAGGGCTAACAAAGTAAGTCTCTATCTCTCTCTCTGTCTCTTATAAGAAACAATGACTGTGCTTTTGAGTTTGGAATCTATAATGAAATACTTATTGTTTCAAGTGTGTTATATATGTCAGTCACATTCAAGTTATGGATTCTTCTCGTACACACTACGGGCATTCAGGAATAGTAGAAGCTGCAAGAGATCTATTTATGCAAATAGAAGGAGACCCTGGAGGTAAAGAGCTAGGTTATAGCTGTCACTTGCTAACTTATATGTTCATAAATTGTCATAACATAAGATTTTCTATACGCTATTTATTACAAATGGAGTATGCAGAGTCAGGAACTACTGGCTTCATGTCCTCGTTAATTGGTGATGGATGCGAGTGTGCTGGCTACAGCATTCGCATCGTTGGCCATTCTTTAGGAGGTGCTATCGCCTCTTTACTGGGAATTAGAGTATGTTATCACTTCACAGAAGATTACATTAACTTTTGGTTATAAAGTTTGCCTTTCTTTTCAACTCTTTTTGGCATATAGCTTCGTTGCAGATTCCCTAACCTATATGTATATGCATACGGACCTCTCCCATGTGTAGATCAAGATGTGGCAGAGGCATGTTCTGAATTTGTTACAAGGTTAGATTATTTATTGCATCATGTTGTCTTTAATTAGTTTAGAATAAGTCACTAATGTTATATAGTCCCTTTGATGTTAATCATCAAACAGCATTGTACTGGATAATGAATTCTCATCACGGCTCTCGTATGGATCAATCCGCCGACTACAAGTAGCAGCAATCAAAGTACTGTCTCAAGATCCTAAAGCTAATACAGCACTCATTTTCAGACTCGCACGCCGGTTCTTGTCTGCGAGCAAACGGCATAGACAACATGATGTCCAAGAACAAACTACAGGTAACAGCTTTTATCTCACTCTGATGATACCCTTTTAACTTATTGTAGAAAGAGTACATAATGAGAAAGATTTGCTTCTTCTTGTCTCTTGTTTTTGTTAGTTGACGATTCAGTAGATAGTCTGAAAAAACAAGAAGAAGAACAAGTTTACCCAATATGGGAAGGACCAGTACCAGAAATGATGCACCATGATGAAGAGTTCATTAATCCGTTTCACGAGATTGCTGCCTCAACAGATAATCCTGTGTCTCAGTTTATGGAAACAGTCCCAACAAGAGTAGATGATGAAGATGATGATGATGAAGCTCCGGAGATGTTCTTGCCTGGTTTAGTCATCCATATTGTACACGAAGGAAACAACATGAGCGTGCCTATATGGCGAGGATGGCCAATCTGTGATGTACCAGATGGTTACAAAGCTTATGTCGCAAACAGAGAGAGCTTTAAAGACATTATGGTTTCTCCATCAATGTTCCTTGATCATCTTCCTTGGAGGTAACTACTCTCCTCTAGTCCAAAACTTCTATTTTTTCAGTGAAACTCTCTGAATCTCAGCTTTGGGATATTTTTTGTTCAATACAGATGCAGACATGCAATGCAGAAGGTTCTAGAGTCTCGCAATCTCTACTGCGATCAAACAAATGAATCTGATATAATAGTATGACCCAAACAACACAATGTGCATATGTTTTCCTATCCAAATATTCAAACAACATTATTGAATGGACTTTGTCATTTACCTTCAAAATGGAATTAGTTCTTTCTATTTTTGGCTAAGGCCACTCAGATAAAATGGTAGGCAAAGTGATTGAACACTTGACTAGTTAGGACAGTTCACAGGTATAGATTCCTTCAGTATTGTCGGCTGGTCGTTATTAAAGAATTGTTTTCAAATGTAGAAACTCAGTTACTTGTGCAGCAAGAAGCCTTGGAATGTAGAATCAAATCCAAGAACACTCATTGCAGCTTCCTTGAAGAGAAGACTTGTCATCTCAATCTCTTAAAGTAAGGAAAAGATGAGATAAACCTCGAACCAATTCTGGTAATATTCAAAAAGAAGTTCTGTTTAGACTATTATCAAAATTCTTGTTTGACAAGCTTCTTTTTTCTCAAATTCGAAAACAAAACAATGTTTGTGACCCAAAAAAGAAAAACTAGCAACTCAAGTTGGTTATAGATGCTCTTAATCTTATAGTTATTGGGGAATCAATTTAGATAGTTATTCGTTTTGCATTATATTTGAAAATTAAGAGTTGAAAGAAGAGAAGCTGCTGGGTTAGATCCAATGAAGCTGAGGATTTGGACTAAAGGAGTCTCTTCTCTCCTCTTCATAACCGAAAGTTTTTTTTTTTTTCAGTTTTGAATTTCTTTCAGACAGTCTTCCACCAAACTAATTAATACATTTCAAGATGGCTGGTCAAGTCTCACGAATGTTAAATTGAATACAAATTAATGGTGGTAATATAATCTAACACGAAAGCAGCAAAAAGATATATCATGAAATTTATTTTAGTTTCATTACATTTTATGGCTGCTTTACATCGTTTTAAATGATTCATTTATCATTATGGTAGTTTTCTTTGTTATCAATAGTTCTTCGTTTGTATAAAGTTTGTAAGATCTAATGGAGCTAATCCCCTATATATTAATCTTGGAGCATTACAACTTATAAGTATAGCCACGTGTCATCACCAGAATGACTTTCAGAATCCTTAGAAAAAGTTGGTCCATCTAAATATAGATTATACTTTTATTAAATGAACATTCGTATTGATTAGTAGTTCATAAAATGATATTTTACATTCTTTCCTTAAATAAAAGTTACGGAATTACCTAATATGATTAACATATATGTGACAATTAATGTTTTGAATAATAAAGATTTGATAATATTTTTTGTATCCTTCATCATTTTTGTTTAATTTTTGTTATTAAAAATATCAAATAATCATATTAATCATGTAATAAAAAATCTAGATTTTTTTTCTTATATATTATATTTTGATTTTTTCAAAACGACTATAAATTACTAAAACAGTTAAAGTTCTTACAATGAAAATTTTTTTGGAACAATGTTTTTATTTTTGAAGGTTATAACATTTAAGTGTGACCACGTATTATTATATATTTTAAGAATGATTCTCAGATTTCTTAAAAAGTAGATTTGTATATCTAAATATAAATTATATTTTTATTAAAACTATCAAATTGATTAGTAATGCATAAAAAATATTATTCATTCTTTTCTTAAAAAAACTACGAAATTATCTAATATAATTAACATATATATGAAATTAATTATTTTAATAATAAATATTTGATAATAGTTTTTGTATCCTCCATCATTTTTTAATTTATATTATTAAAAAACTAAAACAATCACATTAATTATATAATATTAAAATCTAGATTTTTTTCCTTATATGTTATATTTTGAATTTTTAAAAACAATTATAAATTAATAAAACTATTAAAAGTCTTACAATGAAAATTTGTAAGCAATGGCTTTACCTCTTTTGTTAAAAAAAATATAAATGATCAAAAAATCATACATGCTAGATAAATATGAAGTATCATTTAATATATATTCATATTATATATATACTTTATTTTTTTTTAAATTAAAATATATATCAAATAAATATACATACATGTTAATTTTGAAATTTCATTGAAAATTTATTGCGATCTGGAAATTTTAATTTTTGAAATTCACATTAATTATTAAAATGGTTATTAACTACTAAAACTATAAAAAATTTCTCACTGTGTTTAATGTTTAATTTTCGTTACAACAAATATACAAATGTTGATAAACTCATATGAATAGGAATTAAGAAGTTTCAATTAAATATTTATATTAAAAGATATTATATATTTATGTCAATATCATTTAAATTTAATTATGTATCATATACTATAAATAAATGATTTCTTTGATTTATGTGCTTACTACAGTTTAGTTATATACATAATATTTATTTGCTTCTCATTTATTTAATACATTTATTATTTCATAATACATAATGAACAAAATATAAATAATAATGTGTAAAAATGATTTATATAAATAATGTTCCTCCCACATAATGTGCGGATCTCTGTTGATGTATTACAATCGAAATCTTTTCTCAATCAATCGAAGCTCATGCATTTCGCTTGTGCGAAATTAAAACAAAGACAAAAAGATGTGAGTTAATAGAAACGATATCGTAAGCAAAAATATTGTAGATTAAAAAAGAAATCACCCGTGGAAATTCAAAAATATTTGAGATCAATCAAAACCCTAATTTCCTTTTCGTCTCCAAGTCAACACTTTCAATGTTTGTCCTTAAATGATATTGAAATAAATAAATATATATATATATATATTCAAATTATATATATATATATATATAATTGGCTTTTGAATCGTAAAAAAAAATAACTTAAATAAAGTTGAAAGAAAAATGTAGAAGTGGAGAGTTACACGTACGTAGGAAGAAGTCAAATAAGGAACAAAGCAGAACTGAAAAACTTCATCTGTAGCTTTTCAGTCTCTCTGTCTCACTTCCTAAATTCCTAGTCAAACTCATTTCCTTGCCGCGTAAAATCTTCCTTGTTCAGTGCCCCAAAATAAATACACTCTTTGTTGTTGTTTTATCGTTTTTTTTTTCATTCATTCCTTTTATTTTTGAGAAAATGTTGCAGAAAAACAAAAAGACAGTCTCCCAAAAGAAAACTAGTAGACAGCTGTTAAGAAGAAGAAAAACTAATGAATAACAAAAAAAATTATAGCGTAGCTCATCTTTTTTTCACACTTAATTCAACTAGTTAAAATCGAATCATTTAGGTTCTGTTGATTACAAATAATATACTTTGAAGAAAACGTTATGATTGGGTAAAATTAAATGACATATATGCAACGTTCTTCTCATTTCCTACCAAAATAATCATATTTGAAAACAAGGGTCAACTTCGTGGTAAAAAATATGTCAACCTCGCTTGCAAAATTTCAATATGTATTAAAAAAAAAAATATATGTCAATATGTATAATATATTATTTTAAATAACTAGAACTTTGTTAAAAAAAAAAAAGAATAACTAGAACTTTAGCTGGCTGAAATCCTCTCGATTAATACCGTGGTACGTACGTGTTTACTTTTCTCTTCTTTTTCCTTAGATATTGGATTTGGCTATACACACTTACTTTCAGACGCGTTAACCTAAAAATGTGTGTCGTGTGAGTTGGTTATGTCAACTATAAGAGCATCATTATCCTACATATTCACTTGGATCTCTTAAAAAAAATTTTGACTTTAAAAAAAAATAAAATGAACTAATTACGGATTATCACGTATCAGTGGAACCCACGAAATAGTGTAAGAGACAATTCTTAATTAGAAAATTTTAGAAACGTTTTTTAGCCAAAGTGATGGGATCCACCACTATTTTTGACTAAGATATTATCCTAAGAACTTTGGATAATGATGCTCTAAGCCAGTTACTAAAATGGAAACATGATAAGCAGTGCAACAATATATTCTTTTCAACTACTTCACTCACTAGGTCTTATACCAATATGTACTTAGATCACCTTTAATGGGGTCTCTTAGAAGGGTTCTTAAAGGAAGAGGTCCACAATTTTCTTAAGAACCATAAGAGCACCTCCATTGGGGGGTGCTTAACTCTTAAAAAAATATATTAATAAACAATCACTTCACATCAATGAATAGTATAAGAGTTGGTTCCTAAGAGCATGTTTATTGCTAAAACTCTTAAGTGTCTCTTAAGTGGGCCATAATGGTTTTTTAACTATTAAAAATATGATAAAGAACTTTGTTAAGAGACACCTAATTAGAATGGTTTATTGGTAGTATTTTAATTAATGAAGGAAGAGAGAAGAGAAACAAAGAAAGGAAAAGAAAAGCACAGAGATGGAACGCATGGGAAGCATCAACACTTCCCTTTGGTCAATTGCTTTGCGACACGTGGCTGGTAAGGGGCGTTCCTTCTGCACCTTAATTAAGGTGCGTTTCTTCTCTTTTTCTCTTTTTTTCTTTTATTTTAATTGCAGTTATTATTAAAAACTCCACTTAAGGGACTGCAATAAACCTGCTCTAAACTCCCTATTTAAGAACCAACTCTTACACTGTTCGCGGGCCGACACTTGGCAGTCGACCCGCGAGTGGTTCTTTTCTTTTTGTTTAAAAAGAAAAAAAAAGTTAAAAAAAAAATTTTAAGAACTTTTGGTGAAGTTCACCAATGGAGATACTCTTAAAGACCCCAAATAAGAGACCCATTTGGTTGGTTTCTTGTACTGTTGGCGGCCCGCGATTAGTTTATTTTAATTTTTTTCACTTTTTTTAAAAAAAAATCCAAAAATAAAAATAAAAAATAAGAACCCCTAGTGGGGTTCCAGGGCTAAAGATGCCCTTAGTTGCTTTATATTAAAATCCATCATACAATAGAAAGTACTTGTAGTTTCAATTAATGCTATTGCAAACGTTTATTCTATTGCTATTAGGGCCGGATCTCGGATTTTGGAAGATTAAAACATTTTTCAATTTTTTATGTAACTTAAAAGTCTATTCATATGTAAAAACTTCAAAAAAACTGTAAGACGAAGCTAGTGTTTCATCCGGCTGTGTTCAGATCCAGTTTGCTATCAATAAAAAACTGTAACAAATTGGCAACATTTTTTTTATTAGTAATGACATATTACAACAAAATTTTCAGAAGCGAGAATGTGTATCTAACTTCTATAAGCCATTTATATTTGCAACAATTAGTGGCGGATAACCAGTGGTGGTAGTCCAATAGCGTTTGAGAGGAAAAAATCTAATACGGCGAAACTTTGGTTTGATCTCCGCTAGCTATCTGAACTGCTTTAAATTATAAGAATATATGACTGCTGGAAACTTCGTGGAATTAGTCGATTGACCTTGGTCGCAAAATCCCATTGCTATAAAAAAAAACAATTAGTGGCGGATAAATGGTGGTTACAGCCAATGGGCTAAATATCATCAAGGCAATGGCAGATATGCTAGCTGTTATTTTTGCTCAAACATATTCGTTACATATCAAAAGCAACAAATAACTTTTTGTATATGCCTGATAAAAAAGAAGAAGCAAATAACTCATCTGACAAGCTAACTTGTTCAACATATTTAACAAATCTATTTTTTTTTAATCAAAAAAAAGACGTTGCTCCTAGGTTTAAGTCTCCGTTAGACATGCATGATTTGCACTTTGAAAAAAACTATCAAAATTTATCCCTAACACAAAGAGACTAAACTCCCTTGTTAATGAAGTGTATATCATTCTCCGGTTTCTACTTTATTATTACATATTCAACAGAAAACTAACTGTAGATTGAAAAAACTAATTCTGGTATATTGATCTCTTTTGCTCACATAAATTTCTCTTTATTCATAAGTTTTACATGACTTCACAAAAACATCCACGTATTATTATTAGTAGCTTAAACTATTCTGCTAAAATCAAACATGTTCAAATAAAATAAAATAATGAACTATGACACCACTGTAAATAAATGATTTTATGTAGTATGCAAGCAAAAAAAAGTTACCCTTTCCAAAAAATATATTTCAATTTCAAACTTCTGAAATAAAAACAGAAGGAACAAGTAAAAACGATAACTCCAAGAACACAGCGTTAGGATTTTGACTTTAGGAAGTAACATAGAAAACCCCACTCGACATTTCTTTGCTGTCATTTACTCACTTGTTTTGTTTCTCGTGTTAAGGGTCTCAGATAATTTTCCTTTCTCATGTTATATGTTACATGCCTCGTTATTTTTCTTGTTTCAGCATCATAGTCTTTTTTAACAAAAAAAATCTAATTTTAAATTAACTATAAGTAGTGACCAGTTGTCGGCTTTGGATCTACAATTTTCATATAATGTATAATATTGTCAGTCATCAGGGGAGATGTCAAGGACACTTCCACGCACAATTTTAAAAATCTTTTATATATATATATTTATTTTACAATAAAGAAATATGTAGCTCTTCAACTAAAATATAGTTCACTCTTTGTCCAGTATTATTTTAAAGATTATAATCACCATGATATAGACCCTGAACCCAAGTTAATTAGTTAAATTACCTAATGTAATTTACCTCCCCCCCACCCAAAAAAAAACCCTAACGTAGTTGATATATAGTTAAGTATATTTGTTACTTTCTGTGATGTATAAAACATTCTCCGATCCCAAGGGCGTTTTTAAAATTTAATCAAACCATGCAACAGTTCCCTCAGTCCTTTTTTTGGTTATAAATATTTTCACTCTATCATTCATTCTCTTTTTTTTTCTTTTCCTAAAAGTTTTATAAAAATTGTGACTTTTATTGGAAAATGATCTACACCTTTAGAGCCACAATTTTTATATCAACTGTGTAAATCTCACAGTTAAAAATGTCTCCGACCACAATTTTTGTTCTATTTTTGTCTGTATTCGTACACCGAGTAGTCAAGTATATAAGAGAAGCATGAGGAGTGAACAGAGATTATAAGATTAATAGAAAAATGTTAACTAACGCAAACCGACCACATAAATAATTAATACTTGCCTCCCAACAAAATGAATATTATTATTAAAACTTGGGCCAACACTATCTTTTTGAATATTTAATTTCTCAGTCAATACTCGCCGAATGAAATGTAGCTTTTTCTCTCTCCATTCACATTTTTGCACTATAAATATGCATCTCACTTGTTGTCTCTCTTTTTATACTTCAACCAACCAACATCTCTCTCGCTCTTCATTGTGCTCCCTCCATTAATGGCGACCAACATATTCACTCAAAGCCCTAACTTTTCTCCATTTCTTGTTGGAGACAAAAAATTTCAACATAAACACAATCTTGGTCATCTCTCTCTCTCAGAGACCACCTCTAATAAAAAGCTTGTGATCTCTTCTTCTATATTGGCCCCTCCTCTTCCATCTTCTCCACTCGCTCCTCCTCCTCCTCCTTCTTCTTCTTCTTCTTCTTCTTCTTCTTCTATGGGGGCTCATCTTTCTCGACCATCACCAGCAGCATCTCTACCGTTGTCTCGAGTATGGAGAGAGATACAAGGAAGCAATAACTGGGAGAATCTAATCGACCCTTTAAGTCCTATTCTCCAACAAGAGATCACTCGCTACGGGAACTTACTCTCCGCTTCTTACAAAGGCTTTGATCTAAACCCTAACTCCAAACGTTACTTGAACTGCAAGTATGGCAAGAAAAGTTTGCTTAAAGAATCAGGAATCCATGACCCTGATGGCTACCAAGTCACCAAGTACATCTACGCCACACCAGACATCAACATCAACCCTATCCAGAACGAGCCTAACCGCGCACGTTGGATAGGGTATGTAGCGGTTTCTTCTGATGACTCGGTGAAACGTTTGGGGAGGAGAGATATTGTGGTGACGTTTCGTGGGACTGTGACCAACCCTGAGTGGATGGCTAACCTAATGAGCTCTCTGACTCCAGCTAATCTTGATCCTCATAGCCCTCGTCCAGATGTCAAAGTTGAATCAGGATTCTTGAGTTTATACACATCATGTGAGAGTGAAAGCAAGTTCGGGCTAGAAAGCTGCCGTGAGCAGCTTCTCTCCGAGATCTCAAGGCTTGTCAACAAGTACAAAGGCGAGGACATGAGTATAACTCTTGCAGGACATAGCATGGGGAGCTCTCTAGCTCACCTTCTAGCTTATGACATAGCAGAACTAGGTATGAACAAGAGAAGAGGCGAAAAAGATGTTCCCGTGACAGTATTTTCGTTCGCGGGTCCAAGGGTTGGTAACTTGGGGTTCAAGAAACGGTGTGAGGAGCTAGGAGTTAAGGTCTTGAGGATCACAAACGTAAACGATCCCATCACTAAACTCCCTGGTTTCTTGTTCAACGAGAACTTTAGGGCACTAGGTGGCGTTTACGAGCTTCCTTGGAGCTGTTCTTGCTACACTCACGTGGGAGTTGAACTCACGCTAGATTTCTTCGACGTTCAAAACATTTCTTGTGTCCATGACCTCGAGACTTACATCAGTTTAGTAAACCGTCCGAGAAGCTCGAAGTCTACGGTTAGAGAAGACAATTTTGGCAGCAAATTTTTCAACAAAACAAGTGAGATGATGTTCCCTAAAGGACAACGGTCAGCTTTGCGGTTAAGAAACGCAGCGACCAAAGCGGCGTATCTACTTGGGTCTGTATCCAATCATATGTTGTATTATAATATATTTTAGGTCTAGATATTGATCGAAGCTAGAAAATTTTTGGTCTTTTTTTTGAAGATAGGACAAAACAATTGTTACCCTATCTTTTAGGTAGAAAATATATGCATAGACAAAACCTAATATTTTTTGCATATGCGTTCAGTAATTAATCAGTATATATGCATGGTATTGTGAGTATTTATTTACCATATCTAAGATTAATGATTACATCAAAACTTTCCAGCTATCACAACGTGTGAACTAAATCACTTACTTTTCTTTATCTTTTTGTTTTATGTCGTTTTTGTGTTTCCTTATGTTTTGCGGTATTGCTGGAATTGAGTGATACTAAATTTTCGATTTTTTTGTTTCTAAAAAGATAATGTATTACGTTTCATGCGTCTTCTCGTTCTTTCTTTTCTATCAGATTTTTGGATTAAAGTAAAATTATTAATCTCAAGAATCAAGAATCAAGATCTAGAGAGGTAATGTTAATTCATTAGTTAGAGTTCAGCGGAAGACTAGATTAATTTGGTTAGTCTCATTTTTTCGTTTTGTCAGGTCCAAACCTAAACCATGCACGAAGAAAAAAACAATCTATTTTACAAAAAGAAACTGGAAAATTAAAACCACAAAGAAAACACCAAAGCATGTTTCATAGTGTCAAAGACTAACTTTGTTTTGTTTAATGTCATTGAATGAAATTGCACAACAGATAATTCCACATTAACAAAAAAAAAAAATTAACAAGGAGGGTTAAACGGTCAACACTCTTTTTGGTGATGACTTTGTAATTACATTGGCGGTAGAAAATGGGTATCAAATCACTAACTGAGTAGCTTGTAGGGTATTAATTAGGGATCACAGCTAGTTTGTTGACTTGCGAAGATACCTAAATCTTTTTAGATCCTCCGTTAGATCCGCTGTTTATCTTAGGGTTTTAACATAATCTTTTATTAGTTGTTGTTTTCTTTTTGTGAGAAAAGGCATTTGTTTTTGTTGTTGTTGTTTCTTTGTGAATGAGTGAGAACAAAAGAGAGGAAAACAAATCTTGTACTTCCTAATTATTTTAAACATAGTAAACTCCATAGCAGTAGAGAATGTACGTAGGGCCTCACACTGAGGATTGATGAATTCGTACGAATCGTGTATGATAGTTGAGTTATTTTCTCGAAAGCTAATTAAAAACTGAACCACCAAGAAAACATCGTCTACCAGTAGTCCTAGAGAAGATAACTTAACCACATTGTGGTGGTGTACTGGTTTCCAGTAGAGAAAGAATTTTCTTATTGAGATCAATTTCCTTCAAATACGAAATTATTAATGTATATGTCTTTAATAGATTCAAGTTTAAACATTCACCTTTAAAAAATTAGTAAAAAGATAAATTACTAATAATATTTTAATATTTAAAAGTATTTTATCATTTTAGTTAAAATATCGCTATAACTATCACACATTAGTGATAATATATCGCAGCTTATTATCATTTTCAATTGAGTTATAATTTTTTTGTATTTTAAGTATGGTATAAACCATTCAAGTATTTAAATTGCTATGGAATTTTTTAAAAAGAAAATCCATAACTTTTTCCTTAATTCAAATATTTTTATAAATAAAAAGAAGCAACTAAATAGAAATGAAATAAAAATGTAGTATTAGTTAAACACAAAACAATTATCTGGTGTTGTCTTGTTTAAGGAGCACTGTTGCTCTTTCGACTACTATTAATTAATACTTTTCTATTGGTTAACGTTCATAACATTAATCTTTCAAAAAAAAAAAGCTCCGTCAAACCTGGGTCACCCAGTGTAGCGCGTACGTACCAGCATGGCTTGGTCGTGTATCCTCTATTATATTTTAATTTTAGATGCATTTTTTAATTTAAAAAGTTTTTAATTCAAAAAGTTTTTAATTCAAAAAGTTTTTAATTCGTTAGAGAAAAAGGTTTTATCAGTAAATTTAGCAACTTCGGATTGTATTTTTTTTTATAACTTGTAAAAAACATAAATATACTGTTTTCCTTTTCTAATCAATCATAGAACTTGAAGCTTCTGGCCTATAATATTTTCTGATATCCGACACAGGCAACGTTTAAATTTTACGTACATAAATCACTTCTCCTGGCAAAACTAAACTAATGATTAAAGTATTTTTCTTAAATAAAAATTATCAAAAGAATTTTACATTTTAAAGTATTTAAACATTATTTATTGATATTTTATTTTACAGTTATTATAGAAAACTAGGAAAAGAACCCGTGCGATATCGCACGGAAACTCATTTATAAAAAAATATATCAAATTAAATTTTATAATATATATATGTTAACTTGTATTGATATGATCATTTTTGTTTATAAGAATAATTTTCAAAAAAAGAATCTTATAAAACACTAACATTTATAATATGCACATAATAATTAAATAAAATTAATTAAATTGATAAATTATATTTTTACTTTTTGAAATTGATAATAATTTTTATTGATTCTTTAAATATTATATACGATGAATTATTATTGAAATATAAATGCTCTAGAATTTTATGAGTTTCTCAACAAAAGTTCAAAACTTATGTTAATATACAAGAATAACAAATATAACTCTTCGTGTTTATATATGTTTCTTTAAAAACCATTGACAATATATTTAAGAGTGAATCTCTATATTTTTAGTATATTTGTGATTGTTGTTTAAATCAAACATTGTAATGACTGATAACCAAACATTACAATAGTTATTTAAGAGTTGTAATGATTAAAACAAAAATTACAATAGTTCATCACTAAATATTACTATCAACAACAATTGCAATGATTCATCACTAAATATTACATTGGTTCTTCACTAATAATTATATTAACTAACAACAAACTCATTTCATTTAAATGATGATTCTAGTATTTTACAATAGAAAAATAAAACTAAAACTAACGATATATTTTATTCTTAATTTTTAATTTAATAGCTAAGCTTTTCACATAAATTTTTTCATAATAACAAGTTGTATGTTTTCAAAAATTTAGCCATTAAAATCTTTCAAAATACAGATCTTTTAGAAACTCTTTCACAAAAAATCATCTTCATTTACTGAAGAGTTGTCTATTTTTAGAAAATTAATTACTAAACATTTTCTCTAAATCATTTCATAATAAACAGTTATATACTTTCATAATACTAGCTATTGAACATTTTTATAATAGGTTAACACTCTAAAACTTTTTTTAGTTGACACTTTTTGGCATCCTAGATTGAGAAATTTCACAATCAACTTAGCTATAATTCTAGAATTTAGTATGCAACTTGTCACACACACAAAAATAAATTCTAAAAAATATTAACCATGACGTCCATTTATCCATAATTTTTTTCCATGATTTTACATCATCCTTAATGCATTTTAAAAATTTTTGTTCTAATAGTTTTACCACAACAAAAAATTATCTACGATATCACTGTCTTTGAAAAATCTATTTACGTGAATCAATAGACAAACTTTTATAATGCGTGAAGTTTATACTACTATTTTTATGCATTTGGGTTGATATTATTTTCAAATTTAACCAGATAAATATAATTTTTAGTGTTTTTCTCAAGTTTGTTGAATATTCCCACGAACAAAACGTGCATGTACCTTTCCTTATAAATTTATAATGTAAAGACATGTCAACTAAAAACTTTGCCAAGATGTAAAGTGAAGACACTTATCAATGTCATGTACACGTTTGTTTACGTGTTATGAGATTACAACAAAATTTATTATATCAGTTTAGATATATGTCATATGTTTAAAAATAATTATAAGATTTTCTACAACTAATTATTGAATAAACTAAATCCTGAAAAGTTTCTTTTAAACAAAAATACAGTTTTCAAAAAAAAAATATGTTAAGATAAAAAGACAAATAGTTATATATTAGACATATATCTGAAATACTAATCAAACAAAATACCAAATATATTTAAGATGGTTTCTATAAAGTTATAAATTATTTTAGCAAATATTAATAATCTTATGATACTTCAAAGAGGTGCGAACGTGTCGTGTCGTGACCAAAGAGGTGTAAATGTACTATCACCAAAGAGGTGCAAATATATTATGACCAAATAAGTGTGAATAGATCGTCACCAAATGTGTGCGAACAAGTTTTCAGGAAAAGGATATGAATAGATCATCACCAAATAGGTCCAAGCGAGTCGTTACCCAAAGGGTACGAATGGATCATCACCTAAGGGGTGCAAACATGTTGTGCCAGAAAAGGTGTGAATAGATCGTCACCAAGAGATTCGAACATTTCATGTCCGAATAGGTGCGAACATGTCATGTCCGAAAGGATGCGAACATTTTATGTCTGAAGGGATGCAAAAAAATTTGTGTCAAAGGGGTGAAAAAGTTTGTGTCTGAAGAGGTGCAAACATTTTGTGTCTGAAGAGGTGCAAACATTATGTGTTCATAGGGGTGTGAACGTTATGTGTTTGAAGGGGTGCAAACATTTCATGTCCGAAGGGATGCAAATATTTTGTGTCTGAAGGGATGCGAAAATTTTGTTCCGAAGGGGTGCGAACATTTCGTGTCCGAATGGGTGTGAATCGTGTCCGAAGGGGTGCGAACATTTCGTGTCCAAAGGATGCAAACATTTCGTGTCTGAAGGGGAGCGAACATTTCGTGTCCAAAGGGGTGGGAACATTTTCGTGTTTGAATGGGCGCGAATATTTCGTGTCTGAAAGGGTGCGAACATTTCGTGTCCGAAGAGGTGCAAATATTTCGTGTCCAAAGTGGTGCGAACATTTCGTGTCCGAAAGAGTGCGAACATTTCGTGTCCGAAGGGGTGCGAACATTTCGTGTCCGAAGAGGTGCAAACATTTTGTGTCCGAAGAGGTGCAAACATTTCGTATCCAAAGGTGTGCGAACATTTTGTGTCCGAAGGGGTGCGAACATTTCGTGTCCGAAAGGGTGCGAACACTTCGTGTCCGAAGGGGTGCGAACATTTCGTGTCCGAAAGAGTGCGAACATTTCGTGTCCGAAGGGGTGCGAACATTTCATGTCCAAAGAGGTGCGAACATTTCGTGTCCGAAAGGGTACGGACATTTTGTGTACGAAGGGGTACGAAGATTTCGCTTTCGAAGGGATGCAAACATTTCGTATCCGATGAGGTGCAAATTATAAAACACAACATCTATATATATATATATTTGAAAAGCATAAGCAATAGATGCAATTTTTATTACCAAAAATTATAAAAGTACATACAACTTTTCATTTTTAATAAATACTATTTTTTATATAAAATTTTTAATAGATATAACCTTTCACTTTAATACACTAATTTGATATAAACAATCTAAATATTTAAGTGAATGGTTATGACCAAAATAAAAATTAAAAGACACAACTTTTACAACATATATAATTCAGTTTTTTTACGAAAAGATTTAAATTTTTATAATGAAAATACAATTTTTAAAATTAATACATTTCAGTTTTTTATAAAAAAAATACAATTTTATGTGAATGATTATGAATAAAACAACTCTTACAATAAATATAATTCAGTTTAATAGTTACTTAATTCAAAAGATACAACTTATTTTTTGAAAAGACACAACTTTTCAATTAAATAGTTATATAATTACAAAGATGCAACTTCTTTTTAAAAAGACACAACTCTTCAACCCACATAATTCAGTTTTTTTTTATGAAAAGATACAACATTTTATAATGAAAAGATACAACATTTTATAATGAAAAGATGCAATTTTAAAAATTAAAACATTTCAGTTTTTAAATGAAAAGACACAACCTTTCAACATTAATTGGGATTGCTATTATTAATAGATTAGCAATTGATATATATTATAGACGTAGAAGTGACGAGAGCAATCCAACATAGTAAATATCCCTACAAATTATATCATCATTTGTATATATTATATATGATGGTCAAAGACAAAGCTATTTGTCTTAACGTGGACATTGCTGTAAGATAAAAATGACCAAGAATAAAGCATACGCCAAAAATTTCAACATCTTTGCAAGATATGATTTATACTTTAATTTTCAAAGCTTCATACGTCAATTTATTTTATTTTAAAACTTAGTCATCAAGTAAATACTTATAGAAAATAATGTTTGCTATATCTTACCATTATATAAATTATCTCTGCTCTATTTGTCAATGACAGCAATGGGTTTAATTATGTACACACACAGTCACACAGATATATACGCAATATTTTTCCCATTTAAGTATGTCAAGTCTCCAATATGTTGCTTCTCGTGTTTAGCGAGGATCTATATATATTTTTCATATATATTCCTTTGGAAGCTTGTGTGGTCGTCTTACGAATTTGAGTTACGTCATAGTATTATAAACTCAACGTTACGCTTACGAGTTAGGTTGATCACTCACGTCAAGAAAACAGATGAATTGTAAAACTGAAAAATGTCAAGCCGATGAAGCCATGCATGAGATCAAAGTTTTCCAATAATTAATGTCAAACATCTGACATCTTATATTCTATAGATCATCACGAAACACAACCAATACAGACCAAATTTCCGCAATTTTCTGTACAAATTACTATATATAGCACACACAACAACAACAACAAAAAGTCTTGGAAATGTTAAAATCATTTGAGAAATTAGGTAAGATAACCTTTTTCAAAACATAGTTTCCTATATAACACATTGTCATAAATATATGTAAGTATTGTTTAGATGTACAATTTTACATTCTTTTAAAGTCCATTCTAAATCAAATTTATAGGTAAATCGTTATTGAATAACATTTGATTTGTGTTCCAAAAAAAGAATAACATTTGATTTGAAATAGTATTGAAATTATAGAATAAATAACATATGATTTTGATAATAAAATTTAAATCATATATCCAAAAACAAGCCTATATATTTTGTTTAGATTTTTAAATAATTAAATCCAATAAAACAATTACCCCATATAATTTATCATTTTATTCTTATTTTTGGGCACTTTATCTTTAAAATGTATATATGTTTCCATCTTATTTTGTTTTATACATGTAAAAGGTAGTCATTTTTGGAAAGTGGATGTCTAAGTCGAAGAAATATGAATTTGTACATATGGATATTGAATCAACCTAATTTTATTTCTCACTAAGTTTCATAATGAAGAATATGGACAATTTTTTTGACAAAGAAATATGAACAATTATTTTACAATCAACACGCATGAATTTTTCTAAGTTGAATGTGAGACTTATGCCCCAAAAATATCATTTGACAAAAACCTTGTAAAGGGTAGAGACTAATTAAAACTGTGTTAGTAAAAGCATTGAAATCAATCATGCACGTGACCTTGATCTTTGGGTTGACGATAGTATCCAAAACATGTGATCTGATTGGCGAATTCGTGGGAACATGATATATATATATATATATATGATCTCAACAGTTGATTGAAGATATTGTATCCTTAAAGATTTTCTTTAATGTTGTTAAGATTAGATGTTTTTTTTTTCTTTATGACTGTATAGATTGTTCATATTTGCGCCTATGATATGGAGATGTTCTTATAAAGTCAGACAAAATGTAGAGAAATTGAAGAAAACAAAATCACAGGAGAGATATGTCGTTCTCTTTCGTGTTTGTTCATATGTGCGTATGAGCTTACGTAATATCGTTTTTTCTCTGATGTCAATCTAATGGCCTCTAAGTAACCCATCTTCCTTTACTTTAGCCACTACACTCTGTAGTTACAAGTAACATTAACACCTTATTATCGATTAGGCAGAAAGTTTGGAACTGTGTTACTGTAACAACACGCTTCGTGGGATCTAAGCCGGCTCTGCAGAAACCTTAACTTCTAACATGTAATCTTCAAGCTCTTTCTAAACAGGTTATTAAAGCGTTTTCCATTCTTCGAACCTAATACTTCATCCTTTAACGATCCTCACACATATGAGTTCAAGAAACATTAAACACTCCAATAATCTATTTGAAAAAAGTTTAGTGTTTATAGGAGAGGTGTTCAGATTGATGTTCTGCAAGGACAATTTGAATCCCACAGGCCAGATTGTTATAATTACATTAAAAAAACGTTATTAAAGAAGCAGCATTTCGTTTGTTCATTGTACATTTTCCACAATAGATTAAGCTGGATTTTTCTGAATCGTCTTTTTTTTTACTCAAATCATATAACCTCTGAATTAAAATATTGTAGTTATATTGCTAGCTTAATTTGGATTTTATTTCACGATAATTTTGTTAAAAATTAAAATAGGAAATTTGTTCACAGATCACATCATTGAACATTAAAATGTCGGGAATAATAAAGACATATCAATAAGAACTGTAATATTCAAATTTAAATTTCTCACGAATCACATGGGTCAAGAAGGGTGGGGTAGAAAACACGTACGTTCATTCTTGAATGTGCATCAGATGTGTTTATATTAGTTTCACTCTCTGAAAAAAAACACGTTTAACTAATTGTGATTGCGTTTATAGATGGAATAACGTCAGTTTTGCATGCAAAAATCTTAAGAGTTTGAGTTACAAAAAAAAAATCTTAAGAGTTCGTACGCATCTTAATTACGACTCCAGTTTTTACTGTTAAGAGAAATGTTGTATAATTCAGACAAGACAAGACATCGTTTTCATTGTTTCCTTGTGACGATATATATTGATTTATTGAGTAAACGATATGTAAATATATTTGTGACAATGATAGGTGAGGAAACTTCCATCTTTGCGGGCTCTAGATTTCAACTAATAATAAGAATAATTACTGATAAAAATGTTTGTCTCTAAAAGACTAAAAATAACAATTTGAACACTGGATTTGTATGTGTCCAGTAATAACTAAAGGCTAGGTAACAAGTTTTCAATACTATACCAAATCTGAAAATGTTGTAACAAGGTTTTTGTTGAAAAATTTGCAATTCTGTTGTCATAAAAATTTATTTAAATTCAAATTTTGGTTCTTTCGTATCTTTAACATTTATCAAGAGAGAATTCAGTAGGCATGCAGACTCATATGCTAAGACTCAAAGGGGATCTTAACTTCTTTTTTTTTCTTCTTTTTTAAATTAAAAGCAAACCAATCGTTGTCTGTCACATGTCAATGGAGTCCATGAAACAGTGTAAGAATCGGTTCTTAAAATGAGATTTTTGGAACCGGTTCTTAAGAAAAGTGATGGGGCCCGCCACCACTTTTTCTTAAGAACTTCACTTAAGAGTCATTGATGGAGGTGCTCTAAGACCATGTTTAACCTTAAGAGGGGCTCTTAACTTTTTTTTTCCTTTTTTCTGTTTTAAAAAAAAAAGATGAATCAATCGCGGGCCGTCATGTGTCATTGGGGTCCACGAACAGTACAAAAACTTCCCAAAAGCTAGCTCTTGCATAAAAGATTTAAAACTGAGTTTTTTAAAAAAATGGACCCCACCTCTAAGAACCTTTGCAGGTTGTTCATGCTCTGAGGCCGGTTTACTTTCTGGCCCAAGTCTTTGTAACTCTTACACTTTTATCTTTTTAATGAGATTCTGTTGTTCAAACAAGAGGTTTTATAATTTATTTTCTATCGATTTTCTGTGTTTCCATTTAGATATTATTTGATTCGGTCATGAGTTTGTACGTAATCCATGACGTACTGGAATAATTTGGTTTAGCGGGTTAAAAAGTAAATATGTTGGAGAAAACGTAAAAAGGAGGGGATTGGCGTCAACAACAATTGTGTTGGTCCGTTTGTAGCAATCTCTCGTTTATCACGTTCTTACAAATGCGGAGATATAAGAAAAGTAAAACATATTTGATGTATAAATTACCAGACAAACCCAAAATGGTCTCTGGATGTGCTTAAATGCATGTTCGTTTCTTTTGGAATCTTTTGGAGAGTGAGAATGTACTAAGTACTAATGCATTGTTCTTAAACTATAACATGTAAACTTGAATGGTTTAATGTTAAAAGTTCTTTTATTATGACATGGCTGGAAGGGTCACTACAGGTTAGATGCTTGCTGGAGTAGATAGTCGCTTCTATAAAATTATGTAGTAATTAGAGGTCATTACTTCAACCGAAAAAATATAATGACTATTATGTAACAAGTTTTCAGTTTGATTGATCGCTGAAACAAATCTTATATTATATGTTCTGATTTGGGTGTTGAAAGATTAAATCATTTGATCCCAAACCTCTTATATTCAAAAAGTAATAAGTTGTAATGTATGGCTCTGATTAAAAATATTATAACTGAAACGGCTCTTATAGGTTGTAACCCTTGTTCGGAAACTCGCTAGACGCTATCCGTGCGGCACATCCGGGCCTAGCGAGTTATCGAAAAATCGGAAATAAAACGGGGAGTACTCGGGGATTTTTTTTTATAGCTAATATTGAATTTATGTTTACAAGTGTGTTTGCTGAGACCATAGGCCAGTGGTTAGTTGTATCCAACTTATTAGACATCCAAGGTTCGAAGCCCTTTTCATAATTATTAACGTTTTTCTTTAAATTTGCAAATACATCTAGTTATATTAAATGTTACGTGGAAAACAGATAATAAGTTACTGTGGTCTGGTGTTAAAATTTTCAGGTAAATTACCTGTCAGTCGTAGGATCGATCGCGGTTATTCAAATTCCAATTTTTATTTTAATTAATTGTGAATCACCAACATCCCACATCGGATAATTGCAAACTTGAACAAGAGGAATGAGTATTATAAATAGAGCACGTTTGTGATGCTGGGAAAAGTCAATCTGGCTTTAACAAAGCCAAAGCCCATCTTTTTATTGGGCTTAACCAAGAAAATTTTGTTATTAATCGGCAATTAATCCGATTTTAATAGCGTATAATTTTATTAAGCGGCCGGTTTATCCTTTAGCGATTTACCATACCGGATTGGTTAAAATCGCCGCGGTTGCCTTGCGAATTGCGATTATCCGGCCGCAAAACCGGCTACGCGGCCGAGTTTTTGAACAGGGGTTGTAACCCTTGTCTGGAAAGACGTTAAGCGCTAGTCGGGCGGCTGGATCAAGTCTAGCGCCTAACAAAAAAATCGAGGATTAAGCGGAAATTATGCAGGACAGAATTTTATATCGTTTAATGTACTATAAAATATGTTAATTTTTATTTTTTTTAAAAATTAATATATTTTTATGTTTAAAATTTTATAAAACACACAAACATAAAAATATAAACTTAATACGATATAATTTTTATCAAAATTATGCAAATAAGTTGCATTTATAATATTTTAGATCAAATAAATAAATTTTAAAAAATAAAATTAGGCGGTCAATTAGGCGACTATGCTGTCATGTATGCGGTTAAGCGGTCATTTAGACGGTTTAGACGGACTAAACTCGAACATTAGATTTGTTAGACGGATTTAACATTAATCGGAGTGGATGAGTCGTCTAGGCGACCACCTAGGCGGTTAGGTGCCCGTATTTTAGAACATGGGTTGTAACTGTTGGAATTTCATAATTTTACTAACAAATTTACAAAAAGCAAATTTATATATGGAGATTTCTGGGAATCTAACAAACACGACACTACTGGGCAACGGAATATTATTTGTACTACTTGTTTAAAGAGTGCCCAGTGAACGATATAGAATTGAGTTTTAATTTCTTAAGATTCGAAGTGGCTAGCTAGGAAATCCCTATATGGTCGCATGAGCAGCCACAACATTTAAGGAGGGTCCAAATGCTCAACTAGACTGTGGAGGAGCCTAGGAAAGGTCCATTAATCCACTCAACTCAAAAAGAATCATTTTGTAAACCTTATGCCAAAAAACCTAACAAATCTTATAAACGTCAGATTTATTCTAAGCTAGCCCAAAAACAAATCTAAGCTAGCCGGAGCAAAGGGTCAATTTAAATATATAACTATATACATATGTAAGTTTTTTATTTTATCTAAAGATATATTATATCCACTATCTATTTTTAAGATCCACCCAAACAAAATTCATAGCACTAAATGATTCCACACAATATTTAAAGCCTTTTTGATCTTATGGCCCAAAGCTAATTAAGCTGACTCGTTACATTAAAGGTTTACTTGGATTGGCTCAATTTATTTTCTATTACAAGATCACGTGAGGCGCATGTGGACATCCAACGAATGGGCCAATCACTTTAAAGTGAAGACTTTTTATTACCCCATAAAAAAAGCATCTCATCTTTTTCTTTTTTTTTTCTTCAAAACATCTTTTGCATCTCTCTCTCTTCTTCTTCCTCCTCCACCTCCGGCTCCATTTGGCGATAGAACAAGTCATCATGTACCAATCATCTTCCTCCACTTCATCATCATCACAAAGATCATCGCTTCCCGGCGGTGGTGGAGCAGGACTGATCCGATACGGGTCAGCTCCTGGATCACTTCTAAACTCTATGGTGGATGAAGTCATTGGAGGGTCAAACGCTCGAGACTTCAACTATCCACCACCGTCGGATAACTTCCTCGGTGATTTCTTCACCGGAGCTGACTCGTCCACGATGAGATCCGAGTCTATGACTTGCGGAGTCAACTCATCCCACGGACAGAAACATCTTGGCAATGATAACAATAACAACAATAATAATAATAAAGATCTGCTCCTGGACAGATCTTACGGTGGATTCAACGAGATCTCACAGCACAAGAGCATCAACGATCTTGGAGGTGGAGGAGGAGGAAGTAGCTCTGGATCTTACTCTCTTGCTAGACAACGTAGCTCTCCTGCTGACTTCTTCAGCTACCTCTCCGGTGAAAAAAACAGTGAGTTTACTTATTTTCAAGAAAATTTCATTTGATGATACAACATAAAAGATTCATAAATTCTCAAACTTAGGATTTGCTATAATCGTAATGTAGTTTATAAGATTAAGTTTATTACTAGATGAAGAAGAACAATACATCATTCATTCTGACAGATCTATTTGGTGAAGTCTTTGTCAAGAGGCTGCTGAGGGTATTTTTGGTATTTCATGAAACTGATTACGTAGCTTTATAGAAACAGTTTCCACAGTAATTTTTACGATACGACGCTGACATTTTTGTGAGATGAGATCAAAGGGTGTTTGGTAGTAATTTGGCTGGTTGGTATTTGTGCAAAGACGTGATCCTCGTATTTTAAAATGACGAAAACGCCCTTGGTCCGAGCCACGTGCTTGAAAATACAGTGGCTCGGTTACCCTTGATCTTTGGATATTATTTAGTATATCTTCGAGGGATCCTATACGCCAAGTTGCATTAAAAAATTAAAATAAAGAGGATGGTGTTTGTAGTTCGTGACCAATAGTAACATTGGTTGTTTTAGAAGATTTATTTATATGGAAAGTGATAGATCTTAATTGGTGGATCTGTCCTTTGTTTTTTATTTTATTTTAATATTATTTCTATGGTCCTGCTGATTTCATTTGCCTCGTTGTTATCTAGTAATAATAATATCTACCACTTCCACCGAGCTTGGATGTGACTTCCAACAACTAACCGGTCACCGAACTGAACCGGAATCTAACTAACCGATATCCATAAAATCAATCTTGCTTTGGGATCGATTCGTTTTGCTTTACAAACAGTTCAAGTAATAATGTGTTATCATTATTATAATACACTTTACTTTGAAAACCAGGCTTCTCGATGAACCAACCGACCAGTGATTATAATCAGCAAGGAGGGTCTAACGCAGGGCGTGGACCATCGAGACTCAAGTCTCAGCTGAGTTTCACGAGTCACGACCCTCTGTCTCGGATCTCTGAGGTCAATGAGACGTCTGTCCACGATGGTTCAGGCCATTCGTTTTCCGCGGCTAGCTTTGGTGCAGCCACTGATGCTTGGGATGACGGTTCCGGTTCAATAGGTTTTACTGTGACCAGACCCACTAAACGACCCAAGGGCATGGACTCGGGTCTCTTCTCACAGGTAAACCACTTGTTTTGATTCACAGGTTAACATTCACATAAAAATATTTCGTTTTTACGTGTTATATTATAATTTTGAATGCAACAACTATTTTCTTGTCACAAAATATATTGTCGTTGTTGGGATCAAGGGGCAAACACTTACGTAATCTCTTTTGATTATCATTGCTTTTTACAGTATAGTCTTCCTTCAGACACGTCAATGAACTACATGGATAACTACATGCAGCTTCCAGAAGATTCTGTACCATGCAAAGTTCGGGCCAAACGTGGCTTCGCCACCCACCCTAGAAGCATCGCGGAGCGGGTCAGTTCAACACACTCTTTTCTTTTGTACCAAGTAGCAAAGCGAATTAATAATAGTGTTGCTAATCCATCACAATTCAGCAATAAATAACCTACAATTATATAATTAGCGAGAGATTTATTTCGGTTAACAATGTCAGGACAAAGTCATGAAAAAAAACTCATGCATAAAGATTTTTTTCTATGTTTTTATTTTAGCATAAACCTTCTTGTTTTTATATATGAGTGATGATATATGCAGGAGAGGAGAACGAGAATCAGTGGGAGACTAAAGAAGCTACAGGATCTTGTCCCCAACATGGATAAGGTTTCTCTTCACTTTTGAATCATATCAAATTTAGTGTATTGTAGTAATATTTATTTACTTATGTAATATTTATGGTCTTATTAGCAAACAAGCTATTCTGACATGCTGGATTTAGCTGTACAACATATCAAAGGCCTTCAACAACAACTTCAGGTCCCTTATAAAACTATTGATCGGCTATTTTTTTTTCTATTACATCAGCTGAATACATTTTAGAGTTCTCTATAATCATTGATATATATACATACACGTTTTCATCTACAAACGCAGACTTTGAAGAAAGAACAAGAGAATTGCACGTGCGAATGCAGTGAGAGACCAAGCTAGCCTAGCTGCAGAACCCTAATGGTGGGGATCATTCTAAATCTATCATATGATGTTTGATAATGTAAGAGAATTAGAGAAGATGTAAATAAATAGATTATCAATTACCTAATTCTCTTATAAGCTTCCCTCATCGGAACAGTGACAATTGTCCATTACATTTTTTTCAAGAGTTATGTTCTGATTACTTTGAATAATTCGAATTATGAGTGACAATTATTTATTTATAAAGTTTTATCTCCTTTCTCCCAGTTACAGCTTTCATAAAATAATGTGCCAAATAGAGATTGATATGTAAATTTGTTTAGTTGCATAATTAATCATTTTGAGTCCAATGAGAGCATGATTACTGGGGGTCCTAAGGTGGGTTTCTTAAGCCGTGGGACTCATGAACAGTGTAAGGATTGGTTACAAAAACTATAGATTAAGAACCGGTTCTTATGAGTTTCTTATACTGTTCACGGGTCCCACTGACACGTGGCGACTCGCGATTGGTTCACTTTAAAAAAAAAAAAAAAAATAAGAAACCCAAAAGGGTTTCTTGGGTTAACGATGCCCTGAAGACTCTTAACTACTCCAACACGCACCAGTTTACTCTGCCTCCTCTTTCTTGATATTTTCAATGCGAGTTAGTCGTCAATAAATGCTTTAAATCAGTAAAAACAGATCTCTTTGTTCATCAATCTGCTGTTTTTTTTTTCTTTGTATTTTCTATGTCCAGAGCACTTTTTTTACCACTTGGGCAATAATATGTTGAACTATGTACAAAAGAGAAACTGTTGTCTATAGTAAAGAAGGAAAAGAGAAATGAGAAGAAGTAACAAAAGTAAAATCAAAGATCTATCTAAAGGAAATGCAGAAGAGATATAATGTGAGCCTACCTACTAGATGAACTGTTCGTGTTCCTTCATCTTTTACTCCGAGAGGTAGATCGATACCGGCGAGAATTGTGAGCTGGCGCCGGCCATCGTGCTCCTTTAGAGCGCTGAGTGAGCCTTGACCAATACAGCCTTTTTCATATTTTATTTTCCTTCGTGGACTTTTCAATTTTCTTAATATACGGAGAAGCCCATAAGCAAATGTACATATGGCCCATTGAGCTCATGGTGGCATCTAAATTATTACCTAAAATAGTAATAGTTAATAAGTTTCCTTTCTTTACTCCGATATAAAACTCGCATTCATATCTGATTACATAGATAATGTATGTGGATGAATGTTCGTATCAGAGGATGTTTTGAAATTGAGTTATGTTTTTTTGAGACCATGGAATCCACAGTTATCTACGAAGCATGCAATATGAATATTGTATTATGAAAACTCAAAAACAAACTCAATAGAAAAAAACTTACATGGTTATATAATAAACGAATAGAAACACCATTCGCAACACACATCCATGTTACCATGCTTTCTCTACTTTTACACACATTGCAAATACAACCAAATTCAATACGATATTACATACATAAAAGAATATAAAAATTTCGTTTGTATAAGTTCTACAGGGACAAGCCCTAAATAAAAAAGGCACACACTTATTACGTAACGTTCTCGTGTGAAGCAACGGACTTGAGAACAAACGGCAATACGGGGAGAGACTTACGAAGAGGAAGAAGTCGGTGCAGTTGCAGGGTTGAATGCTTTCTGCTCAGCGCAGCTGAGCTCCTCGTTTGGCCCTGCGTCTTCTCTTCCAAGACCCAAGAGGTCGAGGAAGTACAAGTAGTGTGAGACTATGTTGCTCATTGGCTCAATATCACCTTGACCACATGTGTACTCTCCGTACAAGACGTTCATGGTTGTACCAAAAGTCGGGCCACGTTTGGACAATGTGTCATTCTTTGTTGGTTTCCAGTTCCCAACAAAGATGTCGTGAGCCGAGGGCTGAGCTTTCTTGATTGGTGTCATCCATCTCCAGATTGCAGCTTGGAAGGCAAGTGTGGCGTTCTGCTCAATGTACTCAGGATGGTTCAAGAGATCAGCCTTTAAGGCTTCCCCAGCTGCACCGTAGTTGAAGTTCCTACATATAATAAACACAAGTAAAACAATACTTAACCTCTGATGATCCTTGACATCGAGTACATAAGAATGCAAATAGTTTGATTTTGCAATACCAGTAAATGGGTAAAGCACCACGTCCGTAGTATTCAGCTCCAGGGCTGCAAGGGTACTTGTACTTCCAGGACTCGTCACAGTAAGATTGCATTGGACTCATCTCCCTGTTATAGCACAGACCCCAAGCTAAAGGCCCTCCTGTTGCAACTCCGTATCCACCTATATAAAGACAACACAGTAACGCTCATGCTAATGCAAAGCGGCTTTACAAAAGAGAAACCACAAAAACTTATCTTGAGACTGCACATTTATAATCACAATAATAAGATGAAAAACAAACTAAGTAGCTTAGCTTAAAGCATTCCTTATTTCTATGCATAACATCATCCAAAAATCATTCTATTCACCCGAACTAAAACCAAAGCTTTGAGAAGAGAACTCACAGGAGGTTTTGCTGGCGACATGACCGAGAAACGCAGCCATTTCTTTCTGCCCCATAAGCTTTCCACCAGTGGTACCAAACCCAAGAGGCTCGTATAGAGCAGCAGCGGTAATGAAGGACTGGTAGTCCCAGAAACCAACAGCATGAGCTATGGGAGTGTTTCTTTTGGCAAAGAGCTGCTCAAACTGGTAAACCTGAAAGTAATCTGATATGGTCTGGTTACAGCAGTATTCAGACCACCAGACACATTCCCATCCCTGTGTGCACACCTTCTTCCCCTTCACTTTCTTCACTTTAATCGTCTTGTCTTCCCCATTTGCAACCAAAACAAGACTTGACACAGCCAGCAGGACAAGAATAAAGACTGAAACGCTGCGTATCGTCACCATAGCTTACAAGTACAAGCTACAAGATCATTGACAAAAAAAAACGAATTAGACTGCTTGTGTTAGTCTTGTCTGAATCAAAACAGCAACAATATTACAAAAACACGGAGCTCTATGGTTTCTAGTAACAAACAACAGTTGTGTAGCTGTAGATTGACCAACATCATTACCAAATTGGAGAGGATGATGTACAAGATTAGAATACTTCAATGTAGATCAGAGATTGTCAGATTACGAAATCAATAATGCAAAATCTCAAGATTAGCTGTGAATCTATACTAATGTTAGAACCAAGTACTTCAAGGAGTAGCTCTTACCTGTAATGCTACTCAGCTAGATTCAGAGAGACTTTTGCTTCGTTGCTCCGCGAACAATTAAGAGATTCTCAGAGAGGAACGAGAGAGGAAGGACTAAACTAAAGCGGGTGATGGGTCAGCGGTCTCTATCAACCGTTGGATTAGAGTGCAAGCAACGGCTAAGATTACGTTGGGTGAGATGAATGTGTCGGTATGAGAAGACAGGCTGGTAAGTGGTGTGGGCCCTACTTAAGTGAAGTGGCGCCTTCCACCGACAGCTGAGCGGTCCTGAGAATCTCCTTGGCTGTTATTTTAACCAACCGGTTCATTACGGTTTAGTTTCGATTTGATCTTTGATTATTTAAGACTTTCGGGTTATGATGTACGGCCAATGGGCGTTTAAGTTAAGGCCCAATGGGCTTTTAAGTTAAGGCCCAATGGGCTTTTAAGTTAAGGCCCTTTTTAACAATAGACCAAGAGGCGGTTCTTGGTTGAACCACCGATTCGATACGGTTTAATTTCGATTCGATATAGCTCTCTCCTCTCTCCTCCTCCACTCTCTCTCTCATCGCCGTGAGAATGGCGTCTGCTTCGAAGCAAAATCCTTCTTCTTCAAAACCTCCAAGACACCCGTTCACCGTCGCATCCTCAATCCCCACGAAACCCGGCGTTGGGGAAGAATCTCAATTTCGAAACCCTAGCACAAGCGTCTTACCGTCGACGTCGAATTCACCGATTTCAATATCAGTGGAGGATCAGATCCTCGGACGCTCCACTCACCTCACACGACCCGAGCTTCTCCGACGACGATCGCACAACCTGAAGCAGCTAGCTAAATGCTACAGAGACCATTACTGGGCTTTAATGGAGGATCTCAAGGCCCAACACAGAGAGTATTACTGGAAGTATGGTGTTAGTCCTTTCAAAGAAGAGTCTCATCACCAAAACAAGAGACGTAAGATTGATGGGGATGAAGTCCCCGTTGAAGGTAGCGGAGACAACGACCACACTAACAATAACGGTGGCGTTAAGAGTGGTGATTCGAGTCTGAAAGGAAACTGTGTGGCTTGTGGTAATGGATGCAAGTCAAAGGCTATGCCATTGACAAATTACTGTCAGCTTCATATCCTGTCGGATAAAAAACAAAAGCTTTACACTTCTTGTACTTTCGTCAACAAAAGGTTTGGTCTCTCCTGTTATGATATTATTCTTTGTTATTACATTTGGTTTGTGTTCTGAAGTGCTACTATAATGTGATAGATTTACTTAAACTCGGTATTGTTATACTTGTATGTGCAGAGCTCAGTCAAAAGCAATAACGTGTCCAAAACCAACACTTGCATCGACCGTCCCTGCCTTGTGTAATGCGCACTTCCAGAAAGCTCAAAAGGATGTTGCTCGGGCTTTGAAAGATGCTGGTCATAATGTTTCTTCTACAAACAAGCCTCCCCCTAAACTCCATAACATTGTAGCCGCGTTTGTGAATCATATTCAAGCGAAAAGGAAAGATCCACGCAGAGAGAGCAAATTAAGAAGCTCAGTCAAAGAAGAAATTACAAGCTAAGTGGAACTGTTACAGTTGCGGAGAAATAACCTGTTTCCACGGTTGTGCGCAAAAGCGGAAGGTAAGATGACGGGCGTCCTACTTCATCTTGAGTGAGAGAGACGCGATATTAATATGTTTAACGATAGGCATCGATTCGGTAATCAACTATGCCTGATCATGAAGAAAGTTTGTAGATCTTGGTTACACACAACATGTTGGTAATTTTTTCTCGTTGTGTTGGCCTTGAGTTTGCAGAGTTGTAGTCAGCTTGTCTATTGTTGAATGTTGATTAGCTGGACTTAAACCCAATACCTTTGTTAAGCATTAAAAGTAACCGTTAAGCCACATGGCAGTGTGTAACATATTGGTCCATTATCCCCTCTATGCAAGCTGTTTATGTACATGTTTGACCGACCCAAGCAGGTCGAAATTGACAGATTTAGGTGCGGGTGCGTCTACAAAGTTACAACTTACAAGAAGCTTCAGCCAAGATAGGAGCAAGATTGACACAAAAGTACTAGTTAAGCCTTACATATATAGAATATGAGGGTATCTTTGGATTTTATAAGGCTCTATTTGGGTACACCTTTCTAGTTATATATTTAATCAATGTAGATCTTCAAACAGTTTACTTTTGAATCATGTCACAAACTTGATTATGATCATCCGTATGGAGTATCAATTGTTGTCAGTCGTCCGTTTATTTCACCAGTTTGGCCAGTTAGTGCTTAAGGAAGAAGTTAACAACACAACATATGAAATCCATTTATCTTCTTTGTTATTCTCCCACTCGATTCGTCAGAGAGATCAAGGTGCATCAGCACAAAAATAGGCACACAAGTCTCTCACGAAAATAGGATAAGCGGTGATATCAGTGCTTTCAAAAAGAAGGTTATATTGATCCAGTTAGCTTTAATTACCTCAGCAAGCATAGGCCTGTAACCAGTTAGTGATAGCTGTCATAAACACAAGCCTCTCACCACTGCACAAGGACAACAATCCAGCCTTCATATCCCGCACTTACAAAGCTTTACATTGTATAGCTCAAAGCAAAGAGGAACTTGTCATTCTCAACATCACACTCGGTTAACAGACACAGTTAGATTAATTACCTTACTCTCAGAGGGTCCAAGGGAAGTAAAATGGATGCTCTATAAAGCTTGAGACTCGCAAGGAAATGAGAAAGAATATGATGCCTTTTATTCAGTGATACCTTTATTACCGTTTACAAAAATAATTAGACTAGACTAACTACAGATACATGTAATAAGAGTAAAGAATCATATTATTCAGTTAAATTTCAGACCTTCCAATGCCTTTCTGAGATCTCCTCCTCCTCAGCAAAACAGTGCCTGGTATAACAATGTTCATGTAAATATCACATCTTCACTAGAACTCCTGCTTCAGACATGACAAACAATCATTCAGCTGCACAACTGGACAGTACATGCAACGGCTTGTGCCCAGTACTTGAGCCTAGCTTTCACATCATCCGGATTATCACCTGAGTAACAAACAAAATGAAAACATTTTCAGACATCCAAGGGTCTTAATGTCCTAATCTCAAAGTCAGATCTGTTGTCTGAACAATTCATCATAACTTAGTTTACCAGGGCTAGATATCTTCCAGTTGGCAATCGGAGGCGCCGGCGAAGAATCGTCCACCGACGAACTCTCCGGCGATGACTTGTTGTCGTCAGAGAATCTCTGGCTCATGGAATAGCAAAGCTCTAGAGCAGGTAAAGTGTTGCAGAGCTCAGGGATCTCGTCGTAGCTGAAACCAAACCCTAGATCTAAACAACCTTTGAGATCTTCGAGATCGTCGTCGGTCAAGCTCTTGGATCTCGTCAGGTCGTCTTGGTTATCCAACGTGGCGAGATTCTCCACGTAACCTTCAAGTAAGACATTGCTCTTCTTCTTCTCAAGCTTCTTCCTACTCTCGTGGATTCCAGGTTTGTTGTCAGGTGTGCATTGACATGGATCTGATGATTTGTAGCGGACACAACTCATCACTCACTGTTTTCTCTGTTTGTTTGTGTGATTCGAGACTCTTTTCGATCTCTCTCTCTCATCTTCCTTTATATAGCTGTGTGGTTGCTTATAAAAGCTGCAATGAGCTGTGATGATTAATGATGATGGATGTCATATTCTCTCGCGTGACTATTGTCCTTTTAATTTGGTGGGCCCCCAACAAAATTAAGCAGTGATTAACGGAAGGTATTACTTCCATTTTGAAATAAGTATATCATTTACTCATCAACAATTAAAGATTTTTTAAAAAAATATTTAGATATATTAATAAGAAAAATATGGAAGATAGCTTTAAATTTTTTTCGTCATAAAAATAGTTTTTTTTTTAAAATGACAAATTTTTTTATTAAAGAGTGTACATATACATTTATATTCTTAGGGTTAACTAATATAAATTTAAAATTTAGAATTATAAGATAGTGTTTAAAGAGTATGTTTATAATTAAAAAAAAAAATTTATTCAAAATAAAAAAAAAATCAATAATTTTCTTTTATTGAGAACTTTTTTATGACAAAAATTTAAAAACAATATATTTGAGAAAATTGTTCTATTAAAAATCCAAAAATAGAGATAAAAATCTGATCACAAACTGATTTACACAAAATTTCTGATTTAAACTATTTCCTATCTTGTTTCGCTCAAGTTATATTACGGACCTATTAACCAAGATATAATCTAGAATCCTTAGGAATAGAAAACCATTCTATACTTTGACCAGTAGAAGTAGAGATTCACCTCTTTTCCTCAAAAAAATTGATTTAAAAAAAAAGTTTTTGGTTTGATTGATCACCATCCGTTACTCTCAATCTTCTAATCAGCTTGACTAATTGTGCTAAATCAGCCATTTCTGTGTAAGGATCATTATTGTTCTCTCTGTGTATAGCTTGGAAAATAAATAAATAACGGCAACGAAGCAAACTTGGATTGTCGATAATCATTTTGAAATTATGAATAATTAACTCTGATATCAAAGGAGACATTTAAATGTGCATATCACTAGTTTTACGTGATGGTCAGGATTCAGGACGGCATGTTATATGTTATACTATTATCATATTGTGTGGGAATGTGAAAGAGTGACCATTGGTAAGGACTTGGTTGTGACACCAAAAGATACAGTTGGAGTTAGTGCTTGAGGGACACGTGACTGATAAAGAGTGGAGAGATATGAATATAGGCCAACAAACCCACGTCCCCATGTCCTTTATTATCACTCTAATAATTTTTGGAGCTGGTAGGAATCGAAGAATACAAAAGTCACGATCATTATTGTTGTTCAGCTCACACTTAGTATATAGAGAAATACCATAAGATAGACATAAAAAAGTTTTTGTCACAAAAATAAATTTTAAAGTAAAAAATGATAAAAATAACATTTTTAAAGTGGGATTTTGGGGATAAATATACGTTTATACCCCTTGGGTTAACTAATCTAGACTTAGGGTTTAGAGTTATGAGGTGAGGTTTTGGGGGTGAGGTTTAAAATTGAAAAATTAAATAAAAAATATTAATTTTTAAAAAATAAAAAGGTTTAGTTTGGTTATTTTTGTTTTTGAAATTTATTTTTGTGACAAAAATTTCAAAAGGTGTTATTTGAGAGATTTGATCAGGCAGTGTCTATATGTCTGGACAATGGACATAAATGTAAAAAAGAACCATATATATATTAGGGCAAATCTCTCAAATAACACCTTTTGAAGTTTTTGTCATAAAAATAAATTTCAAAAACAAAAATAACCAAACTAGACCTTTTTATTTTTTAAAAATTAATATTTTTTATTTAATTTTTCAATTTTAAACCTCACCCCCAAAACCTCACCTCATAACTCTAAACCCTAAGTCTAGATTAGTTAACCCAAGGGGTATAAACGTATATTTATCCCCAAAATCTCACTTTAAAAATGTTATTTTTGTCATTTTTTCCTTTAAAATTTATTTTTGTGATAAAAACTTTTTAGTTCTATCTTAAGGTATTTCTCATTAATAAAATACTAAGAACTATAATGTGTGAGGGATAATATGAAGATCAAAGCCTACTTTCTCCTCTTGATACCCAGGGATTTTGTTCTCTGGTTAATATAACATCGACAACACCAACTGGTGATAAATAGACTGACTCATATATTTTATATATTACTAATGATTGTTTTTAATTTTCGATGCAGGACATTTGTTCTTAATATGTTATCTCGTAATAATAGCTTTTTAAACGTCAATTTTGAAATGTTTGGACAACTATCCATGAACCGACTTTGGGTTGATAATGAATCATATTAGATTGTTTGAATCGGATTCTAATACCATATTAAGCTAAATAGAAACTTCTAACCTAAAATTAATTGATGATAAATGAATTGATTCATATATTTTATATACTACTAATAATCCATTCCGACTTTCGATACGAAACATTTATCCCTAATAGGTGCAATTATCTTATCAGCATAACCAAATCTAGATTTATAGTCAAACCGAAGTTTACCTTGAGTTAAAGAAACTAATCCAAACTTATATGACAAATTCTTCGAACGTTGAGTGGATTCAACGTGTCATTTGAAAAAAAAACGTTTAGATAACGAATTTAAACAAACTATAATGATTTATTTCAATTAAAAACTTACTTAATGCGTAATGAACTCGGTTCTTGCTTTAATATCTTGGAGTTGACGTAGACTTTATCTATTAGTTTATATGAAAAAACGTATTTAGTCTAAACTGATACACGTACCGTTTCCTCTCAAAGGCTCTTTCGTAGAAGAAATGGAAAAATATAATTATTCCTAATCGCACTTATTCTAACATGTATGACTTTTCACTTTTCTTACATCCACGTACATATATATACATATCTAATATATAGAATAATTGTGCTTGCTTGCATGACTTTTAAATCAACATCAAGAAAATACGTACACAACTGGTACGAATTCTACACTAATTAATTGAAATAGTGATGAGATATAAAAATGACATTTTAACAACACCAATGTGATTTTACTAAATTCAAAATGCATTTGCTAAATTTAAGCTCTAACTTTATGTAAAATAAAACAAAACAATCACTAAAAATAAAACAATAAATTGACATAATTTTCACCATAAGTGAAAAGTCAGAGACATAGATAGCTTGTCAGAAAAGTCAAGAGACATTGCAAAACCCATTTCACATTCATAAAATATATAAAACTTTGAAAGACTTAGTCTTCTTCTTCTTTGTGTGTGTTTTGCTAGGCAAGTCTTCGTTAGACTTCGTCTTATTCCATTGAATATTTAACCAGGGAGAAAAAATATTCATGAGACTTATCATCTATCAATTTGCTTTCCAATGGATGTTTCAGATACCAAAAGGGTTGATGAGATCCATATCAAATCAGAGGAGGAAGAAGAGTGGTTCGATGCACCTGAAGAAGAACATGATCAGACCAAAACATCAACCCATCAGAGTTTTGTAACTATTCTGAAAGAAGAAGATATCCAAAGTCGTATGAAAGAGGAGATTCAAAGTGTTTCAGATCATTACTCCATCTCCGAAGACGATGCCACGCTTCTGCTAGCTCACTTTTGCTGGTAAAAAGCTTTCATTGCAGCATAACATTGTTTCTTGTTTCTCAAGAAACCCTTTTTGATCTCTCTGTTTTATATTTTATATACTCTCAGGGATGTTAGTGAACTTGACAATAAATGGTCTGATAATGCCAAAAGTGCTAAAGAAAGCGTTGGATTATTGGAGTTAGATACACCACTTGATTCACCTTCTAACGACAAAAAAGTAACAACAATATGTTTTTCTTCCACTCGTTTATTCTGACCGTGTCTAGGTATAACAATACATGATGATCATCATCTTAAAACAATCTTTGTATAGTTCTGTTGCGGAATCTGCTTCAAGTTTCTCTCACTTGCGAAGTCTGCATCAGTCTCATGTGGACATCGTGTATGCAAGTTCTGCTGGACAAGTATGATCTCATTAGATTCAAATGTTTATTCTAGTGACCTTCTACTGACCTGTAATTTTGTAGGTCATATCAACAAAAGCATCAATGAGATTCCAGATGTTGCCTGGTACTGGACTTTGAAATGTCCATATGATATTTGTCCAGCTTCTGTTGGTGGAGACATGATAGAGAGATTTGCTTCCAAGAAAGAGAAGACTAAGTACTATAGATATCTCTTTAGATCTTACGTTGAAGGCAGCAAAGTGGTACAAAAAGCCATAAACACAAACCTTATATAGGTCATATAAATCACTATACTGTATATGAACCAGGTTTGATTTAGCTTATTACTTTGTTTTTGGCATTAGATGAAATGTTGTCATGCCAAGGGGCGTAGCTGCGATGTTCATCTTACTCCTGGTTCTGGAAACTTTGATGTCTTATGTCTCTGCTTGCTTAGTTTCTGTTGGAATGTGAGTAATCTTGGACTTGAAACTGTCTTCACTCCAGTTTCTATCACTGTAATTGAAATTTAGCTTCAGTGCAGCAAGGACACTCACAGTCCTTTGGACTGTGAATCAGCTGCAAACTGGTTAGCAATGAAGAGTTCTGATTACCAAGACCCAAACTGGTAAAACAAATACTAACAATTTACCATTTCTATAATATCTCTCAAATGTTTCAGTTCTTGTGGTTTATGAGTTCAGGGTACGTGAGAACACAGTGCCTTGTCCTAGGTGTAAGCGAAGGATCAAAGAAAATGAAGATTGTTCACTGAAGCTGAAATGCTTACCACCTTGTAACTATGACTTTTGCTGGTAATTTACTAATATGTGATCTCTGTTTCCTCCATTAGTTCATGTCTTGTGGTTAATACATTCTAGTTCTTTCGTAAAATTTTATCTGCAGGCGCTGCCGTGGTGAATGGACTGACCACGGTGGAGAAACTGGCTTAGATTTATACACTTGTACACATAATGAGGTCTCGCTACTTGCCATCTGATCTTGAAAAGTTATATAGTTTGTGTATAAAGTATTAACCAATATGTCTTCTTTAGTCTCTCATGCATATATATACCTTTGGCTGATGTTTTGTAGTATGTAGAGACTGGTTTTGGGAATACAGCAGAAGCCGCTGCAGGTAGATACAGAGACTGTCACCAAAAGTGGATGAGTAATGAATCGGTACATATAAACTTTTCAATGAACTTTGTATCCAATATTCATTAACGAAATTGCATTGACATCAACTGTTTTTTTTGTTTTTGGACAGTTGATGCAAATAGCAAAAGCAAAACTCCAGAAACTACATGCTAATGTTGTAAGAGAATTTATGCTGTTCTGTTTTAGTCTCTGTAGATTACAGTTGAATCAAGATATTTTTTTTTGTTTGTTTGCTAGATTCCAAACCTAAGTAACAAACAGTTGGCAACTGTGCCGCAGCTTCAGTTCATTGCAGAAGCTTGGTCTCAGGTTAGCAAAACTAAAACCATTGACACAGATCTTTGTATTGTGTGTTTGGTATCCACATAACTTAAAGTGATGCATACATATAATATAGATCATGGAATGTAGAAGGGTCTTGAAATGGACTTATGCTTATGAGTATTACCTAAGAGAAGATGAGGTCGAAAAGCAAGCTTTCTTGAAGCTTAAGCAAGGTTTGTAACTTGAAGACGTTCACTAGCTAGTAAGACTTAAACTAACAGCTCTATGTTGATCAGGCAATGCAGAGATTCCTCTTCAAAAGCTCTGTTACTACGCAGAGGATCAACTGAATACGTTGCTTGATTCAAACGGACCATCAGAGAGTTTTAATAAATTCCGCAGCGATTTAACTGACTCAACGAGGTTTTTACTATATACTTCTTTCTTGTTGCTCAAGCAATCCAACACCTAAACCCTAATCTTCAGATATTTCGTTTTGTCTTCACAACAGCATAACGAGAAAGCACTATGAGCTTCTTGTAAGAGATCTTGAAGATGGCTTAAGTAATGTTGTCCCTGCTTCAACGTCGCAAGGGGCACGTAACGAGGATACTAGTGGTTCGAGCAGTATACATGACGATTAATCGAGGCCATATTGTTGAGAGGAACGATCTTGTAACATGAAAATCATTGCGAATGCATTTATTTTAATGTTAGAAATATGAATCATTGGATGTCTCATGTCTGATATGAACACTCTGTTTCGTTTTGGATCTATCTATAAATCTTCCTTTGCTATTCATACAAGACACACAAGGACCCAGTTGTTGTAGACAGAAACCGTGTAAAAGTTTGATACTTTTACATAACACACACACACTCTTTGATGTGCATGTAAAGCCCACCATGGATCTTGGGCTCAACTAGAAAAAAAAAACATGTTAAATACTCTTCAAACCGAGAAAGTCAAAAGTCGTCTTCATCTTTAGAGATGTTCTTGTTGGGAGAGGTTTTGTCATGTTTTCCACTTGCTTTTTATGATTAAACGTTTTTGTTTTATCACATCTACTACTCGGTTTCTGAATCGAGAGCTATACCGATTCGGAATCTTACCTACACAAATCTCTCTTTCGATCAGACTTATATAAAGTTGTTTACTTTCCCTTTGTGAGATTCTCTCTTTCCTGTAAAGCAGGAACCTTTTTTTGAGTCAAGAGGGTTTTGTCTGGTTCCTATAAAGCTCAAGCCTTTAAGGAGAGTAGAAGGGAACTATCGCCGATCATGGATTCAGAGGATGATATGCTCGGTGCCCACGATATGGAATCGGGAGAGGATGATTTTTACAGCGGTGGTGGGTCAGATGATTACAACGAAAGTTATGGTGATGATGAGCCCAATTACGGGTTCGTTGAGGAAGACATGGATGATTCCGTCATGATCGCCTCACATCGCTCTCAGGTGAGCTCATTTTCAGCTTTCACAGATTTAGAACTTGTTCCTTTTTACGAATGTTGGATTCTGTGTTTTTTTTTTGGTTTAGGATTAGTTAGTTGATTACTTTACTTGGTAGTATTAGCTGGCTGTTAAAGTTTGAAACTTGTTGCCGTTTAGAGCTTACTTTAGTGTTTGGTAGTTTAGTTTTCTCATGTGTTCTGTCTGTCTGGCTTTTAATGGGAATTGTTGAGCTTAAAGAAGTTTCTTTTTGGTTAGACGTTTCCTTTTTTTTCATGCAATGCCTAGTCTTCTCAGTGATGGAGAGGTAGATAGATTTAAGGCAATTCTGTTTTGTGGATAGAGTTGTGTCGCTATTGATTGTTGGCTCTTCTGGCTATAGCTGTTCTGTCTTTTCCCGAAATACTAAACTTAACTACTTATTTGACTGACTTTCTAATGCATGCCTGATTGTTTTTCTATCTGTTTATTTCACATATGCTCTTATTTTACTGTGACCATTGGCTCATTGTTGTTGTTGTAATGATGCATGCTTCCAGATAAATTATGTTGTTCTCAAGGAAGAAGATATCCGCAGACTTCAGATGGATGATATTGGAAGACTTTCCATGGTTCTCTTTATAAGCCACGCTGAAGCTAGCATTTTGCTTCTTCACTATCACTGGTAAATTCCTTTTTTAACATGAATCTTCTCTTCTAAGAGATTTCTTTGACCTGCTTCTTCTTTAAATGGACTCTATATTGATGTGATGTCCCCTTTCTCTTGCTCCCTAAATGTGCCATTTTAGGAGTGTAAGTAAAGTTCATGATGAATGGTTTGCGGATGAGGAGAGAGTTCGGAAAACTGTTGGCATATTGGAGAGACCTGTTGTTTCAACTCCTGTCGGCGGAGAAGTAATTCCTTTGATTTGTCGACTCTAATTGTTTTTCTATATTGTTTGCTTGGTAGCTCACGTTTCACTGGCGCATTTGATGTTTTAGCTTACATGTGGAATATGCTTTGAATCATTTAGTCCTGAGGAAATTGTGTCGCTTTCTTGTGGCCATCCTTTCTGCTCTACATGCTGGACTGGTATGTCATTTTTTTTTCGCTTGTAGATGCTTTCCATCTGTAGTTCTTTTCAGAAACATGGACTGTTTAGATTTGATTTTTTTTTTCTGGGATTTATCTGATTGTGTTATCTAGTTAGCATGTCGATTACAAAGTTTCAAAGAGATTTGTGTATAAAATTAGTTGTTAACCTTTCCTTCATACCTGAAGTGTGTGGGATTAAGTTTCTGTTTTCTGCTAGAACATTTCTTTTTTTCTTATACCTTTCCTTTTATACTCTACACTTGTATAGGCTATATCAGCACAACCATTAATGATGGCCCAGGATGCTTGATGCTAAAGTGTCCCGAGCCTCCTTGTCCTGCTGCTGTTGGTCAAGATATGTTTGAAAAATTTGCTTCTAAGGAAGACAAAGAGAAGTACTATAAATATTTTCTTAGGTCTTATATTGAAGACAACAGAAAGGTAAGGGCGTCTAAGATAACATATGTCACACTGCATAACTTACAACAAGAAGCAGAAACTGCTTCATGCACTTGCTAATAATTTTAACCTTTAAAAGTGAATCGTCATCCTGGTGTCCTTACCATGTTTTAATTGCCACCAATTCCAAGGAAGCTTTTGCTTCTATGTTGTTAAGTTGCTATTGAAATGGTAATAAAGCCCCTTTTTGGCAGACTATGGTACTCTGTCCTTCATATGAATGCCTATGATATGGCGCTTGTCTTGTCTTGATTTCGCTCTCACTTGTATTTTCTGCTTCAGATGAAGTGGTGTCCTGCCCCAGGATGCGAGCATGCAATTGAGTTTTGCTGCCGGGACTAGCAATTATGATGTTTCCTGCTTGTGTTCACGGAGCTTTTGCTGGAATGTAAGTTCTTGGTGTCAAAACCGACTAATCTGCTTTCTTTTGACTATTTAGTCACTTTGGTTTATCTGTGGGCTTGTAATAAATCTGAAATTTCAGTGCACTGAAGAGGCTCACCGTCCTGTGGATTGTCACACAGTAGCACTATGGATACGTAAGAACAGCGCTGAATCTGAAAATATGAACTGGTATTATTCGTGTTCATACTTCACCAATCTTCTGTTCAATCCTACCGTACATATTGCATATTTATGTTTGATTACCACTGGAGCTATGTCATTTCTCTTGCATCTACGGATTTTATATTACATGCTAACAAGCTTTTGCCTCCCCATACCCAGGATACTTGCAAATTCAAAGCCTTGCCCGAAGTGTAACCGGCCAATTGAAAAGAATCATGGATGCATGCACATGACATGCACACCACCTTGTAAATATGAGTTTTGTTGGTAATGCCTTTGTCCCCCATCTCTGAAGATGTATAAGTTTGGTTGTTAGTTGCTGTTCTTTCTCTGCAATTCTGGATTTCAACCTTGTTTCTAGCTGATGTCTGAGGATTTAATCTTGTGATGGAAGTGCTAATGAATGTGAATGAATCTTTAGGCTTTGCCTTAATGCATGGACAGCTCACGGGGAAAGAACTGGCGGTTTTTATGCCTGCAACCGGTATGAGGCGGCTAAGCAAGAAGGACTGGTAGGACCTCTTCTACTTCTTTGATAATTTGTAGTGGTATTTACTAGTCGTTGATGGTTTTTTAGTTTAGTTTTGTTGATATCCATTGAGTTCTTTGTTTTAGTATGATGAGGCTGAAAAGAGGAGAGAGATGGCAAAAAATTCACTTGAGAGATACACTCATTATTATGAACGCTGGGCAAGCAATCAGAAGGTATGCACAATCTTTTTATGCTTATGCCTTAAGACACTTGAAAGCTTAAAGTGTTCTATACGCTCTACTTTAGTTTCTTTGATTTGGCAGTCGAGGCAAAAAGCTTTGGAGGATCTGCAGAAAACGCGACTGGAAAAGGTAAGAATTGTTGTTAATGTTATTATTCGATTTTGTTTCCTTGTTGATCTTCTTTGGAATGGAGAGTGATTTGAGCTAACAGCTATTCCCTTTGCTATTATTTGCAACACCGACCAAACTATTGCTTATGGTAGTTTCTCACATGCTATTCTCAAACTTTTTCTCGTTGTTTTGCTAGCTCGAGAAGCTTAGTGACATACAATGCACTCCAGAATCTCAGCTGAAGTTCATCACAGAGGCGTGGCTTCAGGTTAGCAGCTAAATTATATAAATAACTGCAAGATTTATGTACAACATCTCTCTGAATGTTCCCCATTATACCTTTTACAGATCATTGAATGCAGACGAGTACTGAAATGGACATATGCATATGGATACTATCTACCTGATCACGATAAGAAACAGTTTTTCGAGTATTTGCAAGGTCAGAATCCTCTCATCTGTAGATTGGCTGGCAAAGCTAGTTGTGGTCAGTGAAGTTTGAAATTTCTCTTGAAAATTTTGATCAGGGGAGGCTGAGTCAGGTTTGGAGAGGCTCCACAAATGCGTAGAGAAGGAATTGGAGGCGTTTCTGTATGCTGAAGGCCCTTCAGATGACTTCAATCATTTCCGGACAAAGTTAACTGGTTTGACCAGGTGATTGTTATTTCCTTTTAATCTATTTTGGTACAGAACAAGATAGACTCTATGTCGACTTAGGATGAGTAATACTCAGATCAGTTGTTGCATCTCTGTAGTCAGATACTGTCATAGGTTTGGCTGAACTAGTTGAGACGTTGAACAACCCATATGAATGCTAACAGCAATGACTTGTATCGTGTATAAAACAGCATAACGAAAACCTACTTTGAAAATCTGGTGAAAGCTCTGGAGAATGGTCTTGCTGATGTGGATACCCAAGGGGCTAGCAGCAAATCAACAAACTCTAAATCTAGCAAGAAAAAAGGTGGTGTGAAAGGTAAAGGAAGCTCCAAAAATGGCGGGTCCAGCAAAAACTCAGATGGAAACTGAGAGCTCTCTCAGGTTCCAGTTACAATCCCTCTCTCTATGCCTCTCTCTTGTGTGCCGCCATCTCATTAAGAAGCTCTATCAACTTACTTGGAAAGTAAAGAAATTGGAGAAGGTTTGTGTGTTTGCAGTATGTTTACAGTAAGAGTTTGAAGGCTGGCGAGGCACACCACTGCCCGTAAGAGTTGTATAGTATAAAAGAATATTCACATTGTTAACTTGGATTGTTTTGATTGCCTTGCCCTATTAATGCAATGTCTATGAACACTAACTGGAAGTCTCTTCGTCTGAAGTTTCTCCATGTCAAGAAGAAATGTTACTATCTCCTTTGTATTAGTCTCTTAAAAAAAACACTCAAGAAAGTTCAAAATCTGCTATTTTTTTGTGTGTTAATAATATTTCTACAATAAATAACTGTTTCTAAAATAAACAACTATTTATTGTGTGTTAATAATATTTTCTACAGTATGACTGATTTTTTCTACAATATTTTTTTTGTGTGTTAATAATATTTCTACAATAAAATATTGGGTTTAAGAAGTGTTAATCCTCATATTAATCTGATTTAAAATTAAGGTAATTATTAGTTCCTTATTTAAAGTTATGGGGTCAATATATAATACAAGATAATATTGAGGGAGTTATTTCGAAATAATCCAAACTTGTAAGGAGAATATCCACGGACTAAGATAGCCAGGGATAGAGGTATCCTAACGTCCAAACAGGGAGTGAGGTAAACAAAATTTATTAAAGCAGCAGCCGGAAAAAAAAAAAAACAAAAAGAAAGAAGAGAAAAAAAAAACGGTAGAAGAAGAGAGCAACGAAGACGGACCTGCAAATCCTGCAGTCTCCCACTGACACTTGCGATCTTCCTCTCTTCTCTCACCTTTCTCCAATCTTCAGGTTCTCTCGCGTCTTTACGTTTATCATTAATCCATCTCGATTTTGCATTATCTCTTGTTTGATTGATTGGCTCCTCTGAGTTCTAAATAGCTAATGCAATCGGATAAAAAGCTGTTCATAAGCTTTAATATCGTCTCTGTTGTGTATAGAAACGGTAGGTTTACTTGAACTGATCACGTCAGGCTTCAGTTTCTAGGGTTTGGTTAATATTTTTCATTGTTTGTCCCTTCTGAGCTTTATCTCTATGAATGCATGTCTATTGGGAGTGAGATTACCAACAAAGGGTGTGGCTTTGTGAAAATACTAGTTATGCTCCTTCTGGACTCTTCTGAGTATGAGACTATGAGTGTTTGAATCCTACAAGTTTGATCCCTGTTGATTACAGATTTTCTTTCATTTTTCTGTTGGCCATGGTGCTGGAATGTGATTTGTGAATCTTGAGTTTTGTAGTTTATGGAAGTAAATAGTCATCAGACGTAGCGTTTCACTATGCATCCGAAGCAAGGAGATGGGTCGGATGCTAAGCCAGTTAGAAGCAGCGATAGGCTTAGGAGGAGACCCAAATTGTATGGTCGCTCATACTATTACTACACTCCAAACTTACATAACAGGAAAAGAAACACAAAGACAAGAACGGCAGCTTCGCAGATCGCTAAGATGCTTCATAAAGGGAACAAGCCAGCACGGGCATCAAATGCCACGGTAAGCATCAAACACCAACACTTGAATTAGATGTGTATTTTTTTTTTGTTTCTCATCTGAAAGTAACATTGGATGTCGTTTAGTCTATTTATGTGAATGAGTGGTAAGAGAAGTTAGTGTTGTCAAGTCTACTGCTATTAAGAGTATTTCTCTTCCCCCCTTAATTTAAGTAGATGCCAGTTTTTATGATTACTTGCGCCGCTATAAAGTTTCACTTTAGAGAAGATTATCATTATTGGCCAACGATAATGGGGTTTTTTTTTTCCTTTTAGTTGCTTTATATTGCATACCGTTTATCTTGGTCTGATTAAACCATAGTGTTGATAAAATTGCTAATGACGTACAGCCAATTGCATCCGACCTCCGGCGTTCCACTAGGAAGAGGAGACTTTCTGTAAATCTTGAAGACTATACTGACAGTTCTGGAGCAGAGGATGAAGATATGATGGTCAGGATATTTTCCTCTTGAATATCTTCGATTATTTAACTTAAAGCTACTTTAAAAGTACTGTCGTATTTAAGAATAAGTTTCTGATCTTTTTTTTCAGAGTCCAGCATATCGAACGTTAAGGAGTAGAGTCAATAATGGAGTTCATCGAAATTTCTCAACTTCAAAAAGTAGAAAGGCCATGGAAACAGAGTCGGCACCACGACGTGAAGGTCTTCGTCCTCGTCGTTCAAAGATAGTAGCTAATAAACGACTGAAAACAGAATCTGGCGCCAATCAAGATTCATCAGAAGAGAAAGATGGCCCAGAAGAAACGGAGAATGGAAATGAACTAGATGACCATGATGCTGATGATGGTGAAGATGAGGTTGAGGCTGAAGATGAAGGTAATGGAGAAGATGAGGGAGGTGGCGAAGATGAGGAAGAAGATGGCGATGATGATGAAGATGGTGATGAAGAACAGGAGGGAAGGAAGAGATATGATCTGCGAAACCGTGCTGAAGTCCGGAGGATGCCTACAGAAGAAATTAACAAGCAACAACAACCTAGATCCCCTCGGAGAGTGTTGCATCAAGGCATGGGCACCCGGGTTGGAAGGGATGTTAGGAGAGGTGGTTCTAGGCTTCACAAGCGCCACCGCTTTACAAGAACAGATGATTCAGATGATTCTCTTCTTGTGGACGAGTTGGACCAGGGGCCTGCAATTTCCTGGGCTCGAGGTGGAAACAGATCTGGACCACCTTGGCTATTTGGGGGTTTGGACACGTACGGGTCAAGTTCATTGGGGTTGAATGTTGGAGCTTCTGGTTGGGGTCACCAGAGTGATGGTTTAACTGCATTAACTTCCGGGGTTCAGACTGCTGGGCCAAGTTCTAAAGGAGGTGCAGATATTCAGCCACTGCAGATCAATGACAATATTAATTTTGACGACATTGGTGGGCTCTCCGAATACATTAATGATTTGAAGGAAATGGTTTTCTTTCCGTTGCTGTACCCAGAGTTCTTTGCAAGTTACAACATTACACCTCCCAGAGGTGTACTGTTGTGTGGTCCTCCAGGCACTGGTAAAACACTGATTGCTCGAGCATTGGCATGTGCTGCTTCAAAAGCTGGACAGAAAGTTAGCTTTTATATGCGAAAGGGTGCTGATGTCCTTAGCAAGTGGGTTGGCGAGGCTGAGAGACAACTAAAACTTCTCTTTGAGGAGGCTCAGCGAAATCAGCCTTCGATAATCTTTTTTGATGAAATTGATGGTCTTGCTCCTGTAAGATCTAGCAAGCAAGAACAAATACATAATTCTATTGTTTCAACTTTGCTGGCGCTGATGGATGGCCTTGATTCTCGTGGTCAAGTTGTTCTCATTGGAGCGACAAACAGGGTAGATGCAATAGATGGAGCATTACGCCGCCCTGGCAGATTTGATCGAGAGTTCAATTTTTCTTTACCAGGCTGCGAAGCACGAGCCGAAATATTGGATATCCACACTCGTAAATGGAAAAATCCTCCTAGTCGTGAGCTGAAAGAGGAACTGGCAGCTAGTTGTGTAGGGTATTGTGGTGCTGATCTGAAAGCTTTGTGCACTGAAGCTGCCATTCGTGCTTTTCGTGAGAAATATCCACAAGTTTATACCAGTGATGATAAATATGCCATAGATGTTGGGTTGGTTAAGGTTAACAAAAGCCACTTTGTAGAGGCAATGTCAGCTATTACTCCTGCTGCCCATAGAGGGTCAGTTGTGCAGTCCAGACCACTCTCTCCGGTTGTATTGCCATGTTTGCATCGACACCTCCTTGAATCCATGAGTTTAATATCAGATATCTTCCCCTCGTCAGCCATGTCATCGGAGTTGACCAAGCTGTCAATGCTCTCATTTGGATCCGCAATTCCTCTCGTTTATCGTCCTCGACTTCTGCTGCTTGGTGGTGAAGGAGTTGGACTGGTAATTGCTTTTAGTTTCTTGGGATTATTTTCAAGGCTTTTTTATTTTAAACTGAATTAACTTGTTAGTTTAACAGGATCATCTTGGACCTGCTATCTTACACGAGCTAGAAAAATTTCCTATTCACTCTCTGGGACTTCCATCTCTTCTTTCGGATCCTGGTGCCAAGACCCCGGAAGAGGCGTTAGTACATATATTTAGTGAAGCTAGGAGAACAACGCCTTCAATACTTTACATACCGATGTTTAATAATTGGTGGGAAAATGTAAGTGTTTTTCGTACTACCTAAATTCATTTTGCTGCAGTTTCTTTGGGAGAGATGTTTGCATGTTTGCTTAATACAATTTATCAGCTTGTCCTGTTGGTTGTAGCAGGAACTGCTTTGAGATATAAGTTGCCAGTCTAATGATCTTGATACTGATGACTGCAGGCGCATGAACAGCTAAGGGCTGTATTTCTGACTTTGTTAGAAGAATTGCCATCAAATCTGCCCATATTATTACTTGCTACATCTTATGGTGAATTATCTGATATTGAAGAGCAGTCAGTATTTGACAATCGATCTGTGTAAGTTTATGTTCTACTTGTAATTACAACTTTTTTTACTAGGATCTCAATATAATATGATTATGTGTGAGCTTGTTCTGATAGCCTTTCATTCCTTCAGTGTCAAAGCTTGCATTTCGGTTGTGTGTGCATGTTACTCTTGAATTAATATATGAAGCTGTTGATGCTTACGTATGTTGTCCAAGTTGATGTTTTTGGTTTGTCTGATGTTGATCGCCTTAAGCTTCCTTGACAATAGGCATGTAATGATAGATAAAGGTATGAACTTGTTTACTAGATTTGACAAAATATGGAAGGTCAGACAAAATTACTGAGAATTGGCATTGCCTTTTATTAGTTTCATACGCCAACATAGCATACTCTTTCCTATAGATCTAGCTTTTAAATTCTTTTGGTTGTCCATGTATAGATTCAATGCTTCTGGTTTATTACACCGTTTCTTAGATTGTGTACCTTTGTTTTCAGCTATACTGTGGACAAACCATCAGGCGAAGACAGGTCTTTGTTCTTTGACCGTTTAATTGAAGCTGCTCTCTCAGTCATTTCAGGCTTAAATGGCAAACCTGATGGACCACCCCTTCCAGAACTTCCCAAGCTTCCAAAAGAACCTACTGGTCCAAAACCTGCAGAAATTAAAGCCAAGGTGGAAGCAGAGCAGCATGCCCTTCGACGATTGCGCATGTGTCTCAGAGATGTTTGCAATAGGTAATTTGTGTATTGGCCTTGACTTCTTATAAACTTTCATAAAACGATGTTTGCAATAGGTAATTTGTGTATTGGCCTTGACTTCTTATAAACTTTCATAAAACGTGTCTGCTCGACCATAATCTTCTGGTGATTGAAGGCCTACCGTGCACGTTACTTTTCTATAATATAACTTGTGGTATACTTTTCTGTGCAGGATACTATATGATAAAAGATTCAGCGCATTCCACTTCCCAGTTAGTGACGAGGATGCTCCAAACTATCGCTCAATAATTCAAAATCCAATGGATACGGCTACTCTGCTGCAGCGTGTTGATGCTGGGCAATACCTCACATGTTCACCGTTCTTGCAAGATGTTGATCTCATTGTGAAAAATGCCAAGGTGCACTCCTAGTTTACAACACATCTCCTTTGACATGGCTATAAACCCTTGACGATTTAGAAAATGTGGTCTCATTTACAAAGATGTCGTTCTCATTTACCCAGGCTTACAATGGAGATGATTACGCTGGAGCGAGAATTGTCAGTAGAGCCTATGAGCTTCGAGATGTGGTATGTTTTGCAAGTGTCAAAAGAATGCATGTGTATAGCTTTCAATGAAAATTTGCTACAGTCATATCATCCCCAGAGCCATAATTATCTTTATGTTACAGGTGCATGGGATGCTGTCACAGATGGACCCAGCACTGCTAACATACTGTGACAAGATCGCAGCTGAAGGTGGTCCATCACAGATACCAGATGATCTGAGTGGATCTATCCTTGGTTTAGCTCCCGTGGTGCAGATGGGGACTGTTACTAGAGCCAGTGCCCGACTCCGAAATGTGCCGCCAGAGATTAATATAGATCGAGATCATGAAGGTCTTAAAAAGCCCAAGAAAACAGCTGATGCTGTCTGTACAGGTAAACGCATACATGGTTCTTGTTTTACATGTGAAGAATCAAACTACTTGTTGCTTATGAGACTTGGCAATACTTGTTTGTGTTTATGTTGCGGTGAACAGATTCTGGTGCTGCACACAAAGCACAGCACCAAGATTCAGACGTAGAAATGATACCTCTGGAAGCAGCAGCCAAATCAAACTCATCAGCGCCTTGTTCAGCAGATGGTGATAAAGAGGAAGAGGCTTGTGGAGAAGAAGTGAATGGTGAGTGTTCCGAAGACGAAGATATTTCAAGCGAGATAGAATCTGTAAAGGGAGTGCTGATGGAGCGTACTGAGAAGTACAGCATACCGCAGATGGAGAGGATCTACACTCGAATCATGAAGGGTGTTCTTGAGACTCTGGACAAAGGGCTTGGTGATGATGATGATCATCAAACCCCTAAGCATTCAATTTTGAGATTTTTATCGGAATTCGCTCAGCATCCGGCGAATTTCTGAGGCTAAAACTTTTTTCTCACATCGGTTAGAAAAAAAAATGAAAGGAACACCAAGTTTTTTCTTTTTCTTTTCTAAATCCTTTTATTTTAACTGAAAAAGTTGCAAAGAACAAAAAGGTAGAAGTTAATTAGAAGGATCTTCTTGTAAAGTTGAAGTAGTTGCACCTTTATATCTAAAACAGGCTTAAAACGAACAAAAAAGAAAATAAAAGGGTTTGTGGATTTAATCTTTAGGTCTATGCTTGATCGTGAGCTATAACATAACAGAAACGGAGCAATTAGGAACGTGAAAGTGGATGAAACTGATTGGCTTCTCGCTCTCTCACTTGAGTTTCCGTTATGACCGTTGGGGATGAGTTTTAGCGGGAAATATCATCCCACTGAGATGATAAAACGTCGTAGTTTTAACAAGTAGGACACGTGTAATAGAACACTCTGAATTTACCCCGCGTCTATATTAGTCTCCAAAATAGTTTCTCTCACCCGCTCTCTTTGTACCCACTTCATGTGCTCTTCATCTCAACGGTGCCTAACTTCTTTAATACAACAACACAGCTTACTTACTTCACCGGCGAAGAAGAAGAGGAGATGAGCTTGTACAAGTATATAATGTGGAACCTTCCAGGATTCTCCAAGACTGCTAAACACGAGAAAAAAGAAGAGAGCATGAGGAGAATCTTCCATCTCTTCCCCAAAAGAAAAAGATCACTTCGAATTCCCTTCAAGAAACACTCTCCTCGTCTCCCAAAACTCCCCTTAAGGAAACGAACTCTTCTATACACCACCACGACCACGACCAAGACTCCCACATGGATCCTCCGCTTGAAGAAAGACATGAACATAGTCGACGACCCGTTCCTCCTCGCAGAAAAGCCTCTTGACCTCAACGACATCGATCCAAACCAAAACCGTCTCTCTATCCCTTTCCAGACCCTTCAGCGACACGACTTCTTGACGTCTGACGAGGGGAAGATTCTTGGAGACCAAGGCCTTAACAACGATGGGAGGATTGGTGTGGCTGCGTTTCTCGTTGATCAAAGGACTAAACAGTGGAAGGTGGTGTTGAAGAAGTGGGTTCGTATGTCTGATTCAGGGAAAGTCCTCCAGAGTTATCTGTTGTGTGGTGAATGGAGTGATGTCGTTGAGGCTAATAGGCTGAGAGACAAAGACAACATCAGTCTCTGGTCTTTCAGGCTCAATGGGTTCCTCTTCTTTGCTCTTGACTTTGCAGGTGAGTCCGTTGACTTCTTAGAGTAAGAAGGGAGTACGATAGAGCTGTTAACATACTAGGGTTTTATGGGATCATATAGTCTTTGTAGGGTTCAAACACAAGCCTTAAGGCATTTGCTTTATGTTTATATGAATTGTTGTATACTTTTGACATTACTCTGGCTTGTTGCTTGATCCACACGAAAGAACAAAAAAAAATAATCTGATGTGTTGTGAGTCCTAACTCACTCTTTATATAGTAGACGAAGCACAAGATTACACATGATAATAGATATATGTAATACATTAAGCCGTGTGTCTATATAAGTAAGTTATATGCAAGAATGTACCGGCTTTAACATCCGGCTGCTTTCAAGAACTCATCGTAGGGGCTTGAAGACGGTAACCGAAACGAGTTTTGTTCCACTTCGAGTGAGCAGAATGCGAGCTGGCCTTGAGGTTGGACTTGTACCACACTCAGTGCCTTCTGATCATCTTCATCAGCTTCTTCTGTCTGCAACACACAAGGAACAAAAATGAATACCAAAATCACACTTTAAAGTTGATGGGAGGAGAATTCAACAAACTATTATCTCACCTCATTGAGAAGAAAGAGTTCATCCTCTTCTGAGAGAGTTATAGCTTTGGTTGCCTCAGGTTTGAAACTTCGAAGCACGGACATCTTTTGCTGCTTACCCGTCACAAGAGCTTCACACTGATTCATCATTTGGTCATAAGGTACAGGGATTGAGGAAACATGGAGGCTTTCAACTTGCCGAGCTGTTTCTGACACCTACACATCACCAATGAAAAAGTTACATGAAAAACAAAGATCACACAAGCAGTAAGTAGTATGCATATTTACCGATTCTAGCAACTCGTTGACACTCAGAACATCTCCTGGGTTAGTGTTTGTGGACAAGGATTTATTGTGGCCAGACTCACTCCCACTAGCCCCTGGAGAAGTTCCTTCAAATGCCACTATTGCTGAAAGCTCAACCTGAAGAATTCACAGAAATTGCAAAATAAGGATCTCACTAGAGAAGCAACGAAAGTACAAGTGTCTAATGAAGGTCGTTATTACCTCTTCAAAAGCTGGAACTTCTGTTTGATTAAGAGGAGAACTAGATCCTGGTGTATCCATGAACAATGTTGCACCAAGCGGGTGTGCATCCTCATCTCGCGAAAAATCTGACTGAATTTCCTTTCTCAAATTCGATTGCTCCTCCTAAAAACATCAATCATATAACATTTGCACAAAAAGGTGAAGACTGTTGCAAGAAGATGTTTTTGGAATTCTCCAGCGAGTTTATCCAACTTTATTAGGACACTGACCAAACACAGCATTAGGACAATATCTTCTCCACTGCTAAAAGATCAGAAACTAAACTCATTGTTTCTTTATACTCAATACAGCTTTATCTGCTGATTTGGCTACAAGATCAAACACAACTTCCACCAAAAATATAGAACTACCATGACGGGATCCACTATATTTGACTATTTGTCATCTAAAACTGGATAAGTACCTCGGATAATGTCTGAAATTTCGATGTAAAATGAGTGATAACAATTTCCTTCAGGCGACTATCATTTGACGAGTTGAGAGCAGCACTATCATCTTTCTCAGACCCATATGCTACCACCTCTTCTTGTGGGAATCCAGAACATACAGCACGCAGTCTGATATCTCCCTCCAGCACAAGATAAGGATCAACCTATTCAGAATATGATGAATTGCACATACGGATTACAAGACAGCTGAGCACCGAAAAGCAATGGATTCTGAAAACCGAAAACGAACTGATGCAATAGTTAACAAAAACTCACCATTTGGGCACTTAAAGATTCTTTGACAAGTGGAATTAGCTCCAGTATATTGGAAATCTTGGCACTAAAAATGAGCAAGTATGATGCAAACGTGAAGATGGATCTTCTACGAGAGAGCTGCATCCCTCCTTCAGAAACATACCAGAAATGTATGTCAGAAACAAACTCAATAGAATGGGCCCTGGGGAGTTTAGGACAGTTGCATTTACAAGGAAAAGATGTATGCAAATATCTAAATGGACGGAAAAGACATTAATCATAGTCTTTCATTTACCATCTTGATTCAGTGAGAAATTTCGAAGAGAGAATGCCAGTTGAAAACACCGCACCAGTGCCATGTGATTTGATCTCTGTCATTTGCAGTCACCAAATCAGAAAAAAAAGTTTCACAAACTCGAAAACTGCCCTCCCATCTACATAGGGAGGATCCATCACGTAAACAAAGTTCATAACCACCAAATCCAGTTTCAAGAGCACGGTGCTGTAAGTTCATTTTGTATTTGAAAGAATCAAAGAGCAAATTCACTTGGTGGCGGCTTACCTTTGCTACTGAAAACAAAAGAGTGATATTATACGTGCTGGCCATGGCCACAAAATTTGCAGGGGTATTCTCGCAAGAAGTTGCTTGGATCCATAGGGATGAAAGAAGCATATTCACTTGATGACTACTCAGTCGAAGTGAACATAACGACTGTAAAAGCACAGTATAGTCAGATCAAATACACTCGAATCGATTAGAAAATGCCAATTAATATCATAGGCTGGGGAGCCCAAATAAAACATACCTTTATACCATCATCGACATCCTTTAAGCTCTCCAAGGACTGACAACTATCTGAGGTTTCATCATATTGGTCTGACCAAGGCAAACGAAGAGTACGAAGAAGCAGGACAGAGAATATATTATGTGCCTCAACTCTGGTTTCACAATCTGTGTGGGACATCACAAGGAGAAGTTGGTGAAACAAGGCATCCGGAAACACCTGGGACAGACCACAGTAAGTACGTTAGAACAGAATAATTACTGCGATAGTCAAATACAACACAAAAGTTGCAGTAAAACAATCTCATTTACTTTCTTGTGGTAAGACACATTTGGGACCACTGATACTATATGTGCAGCACGGAGAGTGGCTGATGCTGTGGTCCTAGCAACGAGTACATTAGTGGATACCGTCTCAAGAACCACTGCCAACATATCAAGAATAGGCCCTGCATCCCCAACCTTAAACAAAAAAAAAGAACAAAGTTATGGGGTTGTGTATGAAACACGAAGACAGGGGAGTCCAACTAACCTTATTTGAGAGCTCTGCGATGCAATTTTCTAATGCATGCTGAAGTTCAGAGTTCTGCTTAGTTTCATCATCAGACAGATCTGATTCAGCTGCATTTTGCAGGCATTTCCTTAAGTGCTTAATCAAGTCAGCTATTACAGCAGTCAGCGCGCCTGAGGCCTGCTGCTTAGCATGTAGCACAAGGCATGTAGCTACATTAACCATATTAACTTGAGTACCCTGTTGCTTCATTACATTCTTATGATCCAAGTGCTTGATCAAAGAAGATACCAACACATGACAATTTTCTCCTGCTTTCCAATACTTGTTTAGTCAGTAGCCTCGAGGACAAGTTAAAATAAGCAAAGATAGCAACTTAAATAATCATCTCTGACCTGATTGTTCCAGACGAGACTGCAGAAACAATAAAACAGAAGAGGCAACGCCCTTCTCTGGAGACCAGTAACTTCCACAGTCAAAAGCATTCAAAAGCGGTTCCAGAACACGACGAACAGTTGTGGTTTCCTTTGCTAATTTGGCTATATTGCAAAGGCAAGCCATAGACCAGTATGAAGGGTTCTTCGAATTACCCCTGAAGAGATTTAACTAATAAATCAAATAACAAATACAAAATCAATTTCCAGTGACAATAAAGTTCTGAGAAGCCTTACATGTTTTCCTCAGTCACAGGATTACGTTTGAAAGAAACCCATTTACTCATGTTGGGAACTGAATTTTCACCAGCTTCGTTGGTATCTTCTTGGCCCTTCTCCAAATCCATATAATTCTCCAGAATCACACACATAATCTAATTCAAGATGAAAAAGGTTCATAATCAGTCACTTATATGAACCCTGGATGTAATAGAAGTTAAAAGTAAGCGATGACTCACCATATCCAAGTCCATTGATAGTTGGGAATGCTCACCAATGAAAGATACCTGGCAGTAACTATTGGTTAGTAACATGTTGCACATATACATTTATATAGGACATGTTTTGTGTAACCATTACCATGAATGCCAAAGCCTGCATTCCTGCTGGTCGTAATCGAAGTGATCTTTCATCATCCCCCATCTCTTGAGCAAGTTGACAAAGTCTAGGGATCAGGCCTTCTAAGTTGAACATATGCGAATTCTCAGTCTGTATTTAGACAAGAACACAGACCAAAAGCGATAATGATTACTAGCCAAGCAATAAACTTGATGTAGTGCAAGCTTGGACAAGTAAGCTTACGAAAGAACATTTAACCATGCCTAAAAACATTGCTCAACGTACCTGTAAGCTAATAAAGTCAACAAGGGTATTGCAACCCAATATCTGCACCTCTTCCTCTTTTGTTTGCTCCAAAAGAGTTCGGACAATGCTTAGCAAACTACACGAAAATAGAGGCCTACAAGAAAAAAAAGGAAAAAAAAAAGTGATACACTAGTCCTCAAACAACCAGAATATGCCACACCACGTCTATCCTGAAGAAGCTACTACTTACATCTGCTCCTTACATGAGGAAAGCATTTTCTTGTAAATGCACAAGACGACTTTAACTGATCCAATATTTCCATTCCTCAGTTCTTTGTAACATTTTTGCTCAAGGTACTCTGTAATCTGTCAAAACCAAATAAAACTGAGAGAAGTATGCAAAAAAAAAAATGTAGAGAATAGGGAATAAGAGATTTGAAAAAAAACAAAAAGAAACTACCTTTGGGATACGTAAAGGATTCCTTGACGCATACTCACAAAGCTTGCCAATTTTTCTATCATCTGGTTCAGCATCCTGCCAAATCACAACATTGAAAAATAGAAACATTAAAAACCATGTGTAGCAAAACCCATTTTAATATCTACAGAGTTAGCCATAAAGTATAAAACTTTTCAATAGTACCAAAAGAAAGAATGATATGATAAAAGAAAAGAGAGATTTGACCTGATTACGAGGGAAGATCTCAGCGAGCATGTGTTTGTAGCGTTTAAGGGGATGCCTAGACCTGGGACGCAAGGAAGGACAGAAGAAACAGAGGTTACCACAGGCGGGTAAAACCCGTCTGGATATAACCCCCATTCTCTTCTATTTCCTCTCTTCTTCTTCTTCTTCTTCCCTGCAACCATTCCATTTGATTAAAAAAACAATTAATAAGAAGAAGAATAAACAAAGTCTTAGATTAATCAAGAAAAATTGTACACCTCCCCAGGCAGCAATGTGGTTCTGATGGAACCCTAATTCTACCCACGATCACAATCCTGAGCCTAAAAATATAAAAAGGGGAATTAAAATTTACGAAAAATGGAAAATAATCAGAAAAGAAGAAGAAGAGATACAAAGAGGAGAGACCGAGGAAGAAGGAGGAAAATCTAATCCTCTGCTCAGAGCTGGCAATGGCATCGCTCTCTCATTATTAACAAACCTTTTTAAACCTTCTATTCTTTTCCGCCATTAATGTCGGAAACAAGTGTTCAGTCCGACAAACTCCTTAAATTACGATATTACCCTTGAATTTATCTTGTCTGTATCACCCGAAGCATCATTACACGGTCCGGTTTTCTGAATTAAGCACTCAATACAAATTTGTCGGCCCGTGGGCTAAGATAAAACTAATGGGCCGTTTCAGCCCATTTAAAACAAAACCCAACCAAGATTTTTTTTTTTTACAAACCCAACCTAAGATTTAAGCGAGCCTTGCCTTGCACTAATCGTGAGCAAGAGGAGATGAAGCAAAATTAAGCGAAAACATAATCTATTTGTCCTGTAGAAACAGTTGATGACCTCCATCACAAAGACAGGTTCTAAAGATTCTACGCTAAAGAAGCACCCAACCTCGTGGAAGTACTTCACACTTACACTGCTAAGCTCAGTAGAGAATAGAGATACATATGGGCAATGTAGAACATTCTTCATTAGGAGTTAAAAAAGACTAAAACACAAGTCAGGTCTACCAAACCCACATACTAGTCAGAATCAACAAGGTTCTAAGTAAAGACTGCATCTCTCTATCGATGATGAGGAGGACCACATTTCATGTTGTAACGACCAGCCAGATTCTGAGCAACACCATCGTGGGTCAGTTTATCAATCATCTCGTACTTCTTGTGATGCGTTGTCACCGTCTCAGACTGCTGTTTCGCCAGCTCCTCCGCATCCTCCAGCTGTTTCTGCAAACACACACACAAAAACACACATCAAAACCACATTCACACACCTTCAGCATCAGCAGTAGTATCTTTACTCTATTCTTTTTTTTTTTTTGAATAACCCGGTGTATCCGAAGTGGATCCAGACGAGCGAGGAGTGAATCTTCAACTCTAGTCTACCTTAATCATAAAGGCAGCTTCAGCAGTATGTTTCCTAACAACCCTCTTAACTCTCTGGGCCTTATCAAACTCCGGATCATTAGGATCCATCCAACGAAACTGGATCGTCCTACCAGGCTTCTTGGGCCGATCACTAAACATGGCAGGCTTAGCAGCAGAGGCTCTCACAGGTCTAGGCATCCCAGCAACCATGAAAGGGAACTGAGACACCGTCTCAATCACGGCCTTCGCCTTCTGTTCAGACTCCATCTCGACAAGAACACCTGTCGGAAGCTCCTTTGGGCCCAAGTAGTTAGGTAAGAAGATCACTTCCTTGACTGTCCCGAACTGGCTGAAGGCAGATTCCACAATTGACTTGGAGGCGTGAGGAGTGAGCTCGTCGATATACACAGTGCGACGAACTCTCTCGAGAAATGCTTTATACTTCTCTTCTTCTTCTTCAGGATTCGCCATTCTAAACAATCAAAATCAAAATCAGAGCATGGCGAGAATCTAGGGTTTTATGTATCTTTCCTAATCTAGAATCCGGTTCTAACAGATATGGAGTAAACCAAAATCGATTTGGAGCATGGAGATCAAAACTATTACCTCGCGAATCGTCTCGGAGGAGGAAGAGAGAAACCGCTGTGGTTGATCGAGCGATGGTTTGTTCGTGGAAACAAATAATGAATGACGATTAATAATTATTTGTTGATGAGTTTACTATGGTAAGAAGATAAGCAAAGCCCGTATAGCTCAGTGGTAGAGCGTCAGTCTTGTAAACTGAAGGTCCGTAGTTCGATCCTGCGTGTGGGCACTTTTCTTAATCTATCTATGAAGGTATAAAATCTTTTTTTTGTTCGAGCCTTAAACTTGTAAGTAAGATCTCTCTGCATGTGTGTTGCTGAATCCTTTTCTCTATTGGTTAGATTGATATGGAGTGACTTAAGTGAATTCATAATGTGGGAACAAATAGAATATATGATCGTTAAAGATGGTGTGTTTTGTTTGCTTGACACTTTATGATCACTTAAGTCACTCTTCATCAATCTAGCAATTAGAAAAATTTCCCTCTAGATTTTCAGTGTTTTTCTAAAATCTTTAAAACATAACGTTTTGTTTTCATTTTAACATTTTCAAAATTTTCAGGGAAAACTTTGTTACTTGATTGATGGAGAAAACTTATTTGTAATTTAACAGTGTGAAAATAAATAGAACATGGGTTCCAGTCATTGCGATTGTTAGAGATGTTATGTTTTATTTGCCTTCTTCACACTTTTGATTACTATAAGGTCCTCCTAATCAATTTGGCTTATAACTTTTTCCCTCTCGTATTCCTATGTTTTTTATAATCTTAAAACATAACGCCTTGTTTGCTTGTTTATGTGTTTGTTTGTTTTTTTTTTTTTTGTAACACGCTTATGTGTTTGTTTATTTGCAGAAAAACTGCACATAACACATAGTATAGTTCATGTTAAAAAAAGAGAGTAAATGTATGAATTATGGAGACTTTGATATATGATAGACATTAGTTCGTAGACCTACTTGTACACTTTCTCAACGGATGCTATGTTCCACAAATAAAAACGCAATGTTCTTTCAGGTTTACACACCAGGGCGAGTCCAAAGACACTCAGCTTTGTTTTTTTTCTTTTTGTGTATAAGTTTTGCAATTTCCCGTTTTAGTTAAAGGTTTAATGCTGAAATGTAACGCCTTATGAGATGTGTACTCAAGGCGATGTTAGATAATGGTTTTGCGTAGACAATGGCTCAGTTTTAACAAGACGAATTGTCTCTGCAGGGCAGGAATAATTATTTGAAATTGATATATCTTATAAACATAACTGTGACATTCTCATCTATATTATTGTTTCAGCTTGTGTATAATAGGAAATTTATGTTCCATTGGTGGTGTACACCGGCTATCTCATTACTAATCGTGAATCTTGGGAACATAGGAATGGAGAATGGAGTGAATATTGTGTTCTCTGAGCTCTGTTTCTTCTAATATAGTAATTGACTTTATAAAATCATATCCTTGTGGTTGAAGAAAAGCTTTAGAATATAGAATACTCATACATATCCATACATACGTTGTGTAAATTTAAAGAGTATTTTGTTCTTATCCATTAATCCAAAGTCAATACAAGAAGATATTTATAACCATATAAAAACGTTTAATCCCTTGAACCGTGAATGCAATTATAGAATAATTCATTGCAGAAGTGTTAAGAAATATGAAAATCAGATTTGGTTTATCTACAATATCCATAAACTCAATATATTCAAGGTTTCAAAGATATACATGTACAAGGATATGATTCTTTACTTATCTTTTTTTTCATTTCCTTTTTTAAACACTTACTTGACAAAGAGGGAAACGATGAACCATGTGTTCACTCTCTTAAACCCTTAGATAAACTACACTTCACTTATCATCCTCTCTATCGTCTTCCTTCTTCGATCTCTCGAGCACAAACTAGACCTTGTTCAAATGGCGTCCAACGTAGAGAAAGGCCTTATCGTAAGTTTCGGCGAGATGCTCATTGACTTTGTCCCCACGGTATCCGGCGTTTCCCTCGCTGAATCCCCTGGATTCCTCAAAGCTCCCGGCGGTGCTCCGGCCAACGTCGCCATTGCAGTCACGCGTCTTGGAGGTCGTGCGGCTTTCTTTGGTAAGCTAGGTGATGATGAGTTCGGTCACATGCTTGCAGGTATCTTGAGGGAGAATGGTGTTGAAGACAAGGGGATTAACTTTGACAAGGGAGCGAGGACTGCACTTGCTTTTGTCACGTTGCGTTCGGATGGAGACAGAGAGTTTATGTTTTACCGGAACCCGAGTGCCGACATGCTTCTCCGACCAGATGAACTCAACCTGGAACTAATCAGATCGGTATGTTTAACTTAAACCTCTACAGAAATCTTGAGATTTGTGTGTGGTCGAGTGGTAAGGAGACGAGATCGGGACTGTTTTGATCCACCTGTTGCTTTGAATAAGTCACACTTTCTCTTAGACACGGCTTAGTGTGAATCCTTAACCATAAACACGAATGTTTCATCCGGCTGTACCAAACCGGCCATGTTCTATATATATATGTTCTTTTTACTATATTATGTGTGGTTAGAGATTTGATGCATATTTGTGTTGGCAGGCAAAAGTGTTTCACTATGGATCAATAAGTTTGATAACGGAGCCATGCAGGTCAGCTCATTTGAAGGCAGTGGAAGTGGCGAAAGAAGCTGGAGCTCTTCTTTCCTACGACCCTAACCTAAGGGAACCGCTTTGGTCATCTTCCGAAGAAGCTAGGACGCAGATCATGAGCATCTGGGACAAGGCTGAGATCATCAAGATCAGTGACGTGGAGCTTGAGTTCCTTACCCAAAACAAAACGATTGATGATGAGTCAGCGATGTCTCTATGGCATCCCAATTTGAAGCTATTGCTTGTTACCCTTGGTGAAAAAGGATGTCGTTACTACACTAAGGTAACTTGTGTTATAAATAACTTTCAAGATCTTGACAATGTCTTGCTTTTACTTGATTGCTTGTTAAGAAAGAAAGCTAAATCTTGTACACTTACATGTTTAGGTTTCCATGGGTCTGTTGAAGCGTTTAATGTGAACGCGGTGGATACTACTGGAGCTGGAGATTCATTCATTGGAGCGGTTCTAAGCCAGATTGTTGATGATCAGACTGTACTCGAGGTTAAAACATAACCCTAAACCTCTCAATGATCATGTGTGTAACAAACAAGTGTGTTTAACTGATGTCTTTCTTTTTCTCAATTAGGAGGAAGAGAGGTTGAGAAAAGTGCTGAGGTTCGCAAACGCTTGTGGAGCCATCACGACGACCAAGAAGGGAGCCATTCCAGCTCTTCCTTCAGAGTGTGAAGCTCTCTCTCTTCTTAAAGACGACTAGAGAGACGTCGCGATAACCTTTTAAATCTATAAATGTTTCTTTTCTCTTTATATCTTTCTAAGCATCTGTTGCTAGTAATAAAGAAAACAGAGTTTTTACTTATATATTCGAGTGGGAAGCTTTGACACAAAAAGACACCTCAAGTTGACCTAAAAGAACACCTTCCGTGTTGCATACGTCACTCTGTTTCTTGCTTCTCTCTCACTCTCTCTGACTGTGATCATAAGCTAATATCCTTTGAAGAAAGAGACAAGCCGTTTAAGTAAGATGCAGGAGTGGGATACAGAGGAGGGGCAAAGATATTAGCAGAGGAAGAATCCTTTTATTCAATTTTAGATTCGAGTTTGTAGTTACCAAAGATATTGCAAATACCATGTTCAATAGGTATATGAACAAGCTCAAACACAAACATCTAACACAGTGTAATAAGCTCTCAGACATAGCTTACTCAACTTAGACAAAACTAAAAGATATGACATTGACTCCACGCATCATTCTCCTTAGTGCAGATAGGTTTCTAGGAATGTCTCCTACACCTAGCTTACATATATAGCTTTTTAGCCTAGATCAGGGACAATGAAGTGCTCTTCATCATCCTCATCATCTCTGATCTCTAACCTCGGCTTCTTGTATGAAACGTTGGACTTCATTGGTCTGTATGAATGAACATGACCTAAATGCGCAACAGAAAGCTCTGGAACTTCAGCTGCAGGAAGAGTCTCACCGAAGAAACCCATGTCTGAAAACCAATCTAACTCACCAAGATCAAGCTGTCCTTTCTGCTATATATTCAAACAAGAACCAAGTCAATACAAAACAAATCATTAAGGATCAATCAACCACTTCAATCTCTACCTTATCAGTGAACTCAGGATCAGAGAACTGGAAGAAATCATCAACAGCCCAAGGAAGAGGAGAAGCAGAAGCAGGCTGTTGCTGGCTTGGGGTTTTAGCTGGAATCTCTTTAGCTTTCTGTTGGTTGTTTGAAGGCTCAGATTGATGATTCTTGTCTATTTCTTTACTGCAACTACTTGAGCTCAGAGCCACTTTGATCCCAGTGGCTAAGAACCTCTGGTGATTTGCAGATCTAGAGTTAGCCACGTGGATAGATTCATCACAGTCCCTGCAAAGCAGAGCTCTATCCTCAACACAGAATATGAAAGCTGCCTTCTCCTACACGTAACAACAACATAATAAGCATACAAATCTTCTTCAGTTGATATAAAGATCTAAAAATCATAACCTTACAACAGAACATAGATCCAGACAAACGAATCTATTAGTTTCCTTAACAAAGAGACAGATCTATAACTATAAACTTACTTGGCAGATATCGCAACGAGGGAACTTGGTGGAAAGAGAGTTGAGATGGAGGCGTTGGTGCTTGCTTGCTAGTTTGTTAGCTGCATGAATCTCCACGTCGCATTTAGGACACAGAGCTGCTTCGTCGGCACAACATATCACCGTCGCAGGAGCATTCTCACACACATCACACTGTATCTTCATCTTATCTCTAAACACAGTTCTTGATTCTTGGTTTAAATAGATCAAGAACACCTGAATCTACCTTCTTTTTTGTTTGGCCTTTCTCTTCTGAAAGTAGCTTAGCAAAAATATAGGTGAAGAGAAAGTGTTTTGAGACAGAGGAACAAGTTGATGGACAACTGGGTGGTGAAGAAGAGAGGGGAGAAGAAGAAGATAAGAGATTTTTTAATGAAACTGCGTATCAAAAGGAAACACTATGCTTCTTACAGCAAGGTCTCTTGGGTCCCACTCTTCTTCTGTGGCTCTCCTTTCTCCTTTCGGTATCTTTCCACTTTTAGATATTATTATTATATTCCACTCTCTTCTTTGTTTCATATTAGCAGAGATTTCGAGGAGTGAATGTTACCGCAAGAAAGATTTTGTATGACTTTCATGAAGAAAGATGTTTGGTTTCAATCAAATCACTCAGTAGACGAAAAGTTAGACTCTCTTCCAGAAGTGGAATGTTACACGACTTCAAGTAATCTCTTTTTTTTTGAACTGACTTCAAGTAATCTTGAAAATGACATTTTGAATGTAATGACGACATAGTGTGAAATATGATGTACCAGTAAATGAGATGTTTTTCTTGATGTCTCTGACATGGTTGGTCATATTAGTAAAAAACAATCTATACATTTTGCAGTGTTATAAGAAATGATAAGGTTTTAGTTGTAATGAAATCAAAGAAATTTAAAGAATTATCAAATCAATTACTGCTTCTTTACATCTTCATCCTTCTGGTTATCACCAGGAGATGTATTGTTCATGTTTGGTGTATCTTGATTAAGCAGATTTGAGAATCCACTCCCAATCGATTTCCACCAGCTAGACCGTTCATTACTAGTGCTTGAAGACAGTTCTAAAGACATAGCTGAGTCAGTCTGTAGCTCGGCGAATCTCACAGCTCCTAACAGCTTCTCAGGAAGCTCTGCTTCGGTCTGGCTCTCAATAAGGAACGCAAGATCAACAGTCAACGTTGTGATGTAACCAAACGCGAGATGAACAATAGCGCTAGCAACCATTGAAGATCCTATATCCACATCAATCTCAACAAAGTTCTCTCCTGAAACATATTTGCAAGAGAGTGCACGTCCAATGACACATATGGCTTGCTCTCCAACAGCTTTTCTAACGATCCAAGGCCCTTTGACAATGTTTGCAATCAGTTTTAGCCTCGATTTCTTAAACCCATCGTCTCCTTTCAAAAACTGATCCATCAGGGAGCCTTGGAGGATAGGCTCTGTGGAAACAAAGTAAGCCACAGCGCTGTAGTTGTCTTTGTGAGGAAGCTGGAGATTGAACGCCCAGACAAAAGGCTTAGTATCATCCTCTCTCTGAAACTCCTCATCGATAGCTTTCCTGATTCGGCTGCTTGGATAGCTTAGTATCTCAGAGAGCTTTGTAGGACCTTTAACCCAGTCAAAACCCAGAGGCTTTAGAAGGAACTCGCCAGCAGGTACTTTAACCTTGTCAGAGAAATAATGTGGTCCTCTAACCATGAATGTTTCAGGAGATGGTGTTGCCCAACCGTTTTTGCAGTTGCTGTCTGGTTTAAGACACGGAACAGCTCCTTCTGATTTGACTCTTGTGATCCATTCCGGCTCAGATTCAACACCGGAGGCAGCCATATGTCCTGCTGGAAACCCTGCAACACACAAGCAAAGCACAGGTTTTGAGTAAGCTGAAGAGAGGAAATCAATCTCCATCAAGAAGATTATGCCACAAAAGTATTTAAAGATTTAAACTTTTCAGTGATCACATCAAATTAAGCACACGATCACACATGATTATGTGAGTTACAAGAAACTCTAACCATTGATGATCTGAAATAACATGCAAGAAAACACAAAGCCCTAGAATCAAAGATGCAATATTTGATAATATATTCATCTACAACACACACCGTATAACCAGAAAGGAGAAACAGAACAATCAAAACCCAGAAAACGAAAAAAGAGAAAACTTTGAGAGGTTCACGAAGATTCAACGATAAATGATCAGACGAAAGTTAAAAAAAAAAAGGAGAATAATTCCAACTTCATAGAAAATTAATTAAACTAATCATAGGGAGAAGAAGTAAACCTTTTCAGCTGATGAAGAGACGGACTCTCCCAAAAACCCTAATTCACAATTTTTAAAGATTCTTCTTTGATTTTTTTTTCTCGTTATGAAACGGAAGCTGCGAGCAGATTCTTCAGAAAAAAAAGAATTGAATAATACTAAAAAAAAAATTAAAACATAACAGCAAAGCTTAGCTTTTTTATATTGATTACAATCAGAGAAAAATGGAAAACTTCAGTTACTAATTATTCTTATCGTGGATTTCGTTCCTAAAATCAAATTAGTAATATTATCATTTTTAATTACAAAATAATGTCATTTTTTTACTTTATAGTAAAATTAATAAAGTCGACAAAAAAGTTTAATAAATAGAGAAAAAAATGAAAATTTCAGATTGCTTAACTTTTTTTTATTC